>VXBL01000554.1:726429-815645 GCA_013400195.1 Aramus guarauna
GGTGCGTATCCCGCCCGGGCTGCCCTTGCTGTGCCGTGTCGTGCGGGGACTTCGGGGAGTACGGTGAGAGCTAGGCAGAATTTCTGATCCCTTCCTTAAAAGGAAAAAAAAAAAAATAATATATCCCCCTAAGCCCCCGACGAATTACGGGTGCATTTGAGAAATGATGTGACAAGGTCTGCCGCATTTGTGAGCGGCTCGCATGAAACAGCCGGAGTACAAAGCCAGGATTTCAGCTCAGGTAATGGCAAGCATGTGACTCCGTAAAGCCGTATTACACTAAAAAAAGCTGCACGCCTTTAATAATGAATGCAGAGGAGCAGCGTACGCTCAGAGGCGGCGGCTGCGGGGAGCGATGGCCCGTCCCGGCCTCTCCCCGTGCCGCTGCGCTGGGCCCGGCCCGCGGCCCCGGCTGCCGGGAGCGTCCTGTGGGCCCGGCGGCCTCCGCCTCTTCCGTGAGCCTCCGGGTCCCGCTGAGCCCTGCCCGCCAGCCCCTCCGCCGGGCTCAGCGCTCCCAGGAATGGGAAACCCTACTTTGCTCAAGTTCCGAGCCCAGTGAGGAGTTTCCTACTCGATTCGAGACGTGTAAGGAAGAGGGACGCGGAGAGCTGCGGTCTTGGGGGGGCGGGAGGGTGAGGGACGGCCGGGAGAGTGATAGTAAAAATGAACTCCCTTGATGGCCTTGGGTTAAAGGTGAGGGAAGGCTCCCTCAAACCGTGCAGGCAACTTTGGAACGCTGCTGTACCCCAAGGGTGCAGGTTCTGAGACCTGCCCTTCTTCATCTGCTGATTTAAAATCATCGGAATGTTCCCTTGCTCCTTATTTAAACCTTTTATGATTCCCATCAGGAATGATCACGCCTTTCCGCACTATGGTATGCACCGTTATTGGCAAGGTGGTAGAAAAAGAATAATAGCAATACATTTATGCACACGCAGAAATGCTGAGACGGTATCAAGGTCTGAAAGTGCAGGATGGCTGCAACAGTTAGTCCTGGAAATGAGACCGTTTGACACTAGAATTCAGTCACAGCCCTAATTAAAACATATTTAAACACCAAACTTCAGTAATTAAATTCACCTCCGTAGTTGAGACATTGTTCTGATATGAAAAGAAATAGCAATGGTCGTTGGAGCTGACCTAAATTAGTGTTTTCTACTTGCTAGTGTTATAATTAGAATCAACTTTTAAAAAGACTGTTAATTTGTTCACGGAAGGCTTTTGGAGCTGTTTTAATAGGGAAAGTTAGCTCACGTGTTGTTACTGCACTGTGTTCGTACAGGCTGTCTAAGATTTCTCTGTCAAAAGCTCAGATGTAACAACCCGTTTGAATATATTACTCCATGTAGTCTGACATTTTAAAAGATTTTAAAGAAAGAAGTGACAATATGATGCCAGTATTTACAGTATCATGCATTCCAGTATAATTTCTGTGGAAATTAAGGTGACAGCTAGAGTACATGAATAAAACAGGAATTCATTATGATGTTTTAGATCTTCCTGAGTATCAATAATGGACAATGGAGACATTTTGAATAAAGATTTATGTGTCCTTATAGAGTGATATTTTGTCAGTCAGCAGATCTGTATTATCTCCAGGCAAAAAAAAAAAAAAATTTGCCTGGTGAAGTATAATGCAATACACCCTACTTGTTAGGGCACAGGGAGTGATGCAAGCAAGCGTAGTCAAGTTATGTCCTAAGCGAGAAGAATTCAGAGCTGGTGTCCTGAAGAGTTAAAGTGAATCACCCCTTGACAGATGATCTAATAAGTTGGTTATCAAGTTCCCCTCAGATCTTTTTTAAGATCTTCAGGACTTTCTCTCATCCCACTCCTTTGAAGGCAGCATGCACAGTGGTGGGCCAGTAACCAAGTCACTTCATTAATATAAATGAAAGAGAGTGTCTCAGTTAACATTTTAGTATCATTTTATTATCCTGGACCTCGGGATGGTACCTCAGAATGATATTACTGGTGGCAAGTAAAGTCTGTGATATTTACAGATGACTTTTTAATGCTGTTCATTGCATGCATCTCTAAAATCAGTTAGCCAGGCTTTCAAGTTCTTAATATAGGCTCATTTTTAGGAAGCAATTTTTGTTAAGAAAAAACAATAGAACTTCAGGATCAGCTCAAATTTTAGAAGATGAAATGGGGGTTAGTTCTTTTCTGAAATAGTTGTCATCCTTTTCATTAAAGCAGGAATTATTTATTTAAAGCCTTAAGACTGTGAATATTTTTAATGGATATCTGCCACTAGATCCTCTGATTTTAGGCTATGGAGTCTGCTAGCTTGGCAGGAAGTGTCACAGTAGGACTAAAGAAAACCCCTGTATCCTTCAAAGAGCAGGAAAACAGGGGACATTGAAGGCAAATCTCAGGTAAGTTTCAATGTGTATTGAAACCTGATATTTTCCAGTGCCCAGTACTGTTGTGATATAAATTGCCATTAATTTTCTCCCAAGACACTCTTTGGGTTTTCTTAACCAATTAAAGCATTAATGACCATTTGTGCTTCAGTCAATTCCCCTCTCCATCTCTCACTTAATCTTTGCCTCCTTTATGTTCTCAATTTCCACTTATCTGAATGCCAGGAAAATCTCTCTCTGCGTGACACACATACCTCAGCCTCAATGCTCAATGGAGAAACAAACCAGTTAGAGTTGCAGGCTTTATCCGTAGCAGTGATTTTAGCAGTTTTGTAATCAAGAAACGTGTGTCATGGTGTGTCGTCATTCCCCGCCCCCCCCCTCCCCAACCTCCAAATAGCATTTCTCTAATCCTGGTTTGTATAATTTTGTATTTATCCATTTATCTTCTGTACCAAACTGCTGGGTTAGGTCACTTTCTCATCTACCACTGTCCCATCCATTTCTTTAAGCATTGCTTCTGCTACTTAAACCCTAGGATACCCATGGTTTGGTCATGGGAGCCTTTGTCATTTTAAATGGGATAAACATCACTGACGGTCGTATCACGCCGCACATTCAAGATATGGCAGTTGCCCCCGGATAATTTTCAACAAGCTGCAGAGCACTACTGGGCTGTGGATCTCAGCCTGGGAATCCCAGGGTTAGGGTTTGCCTGCATGCATCTGTACTAAAAAGGCCCATAAGTGAGGCAAGCTCTTAGTTTAACTGGGTGGCAGAGATACCATAGGAGGAAATACCAAAGAGTAAGTACAAAGCCTTGTGAAATGATTTGCTTAATTTTTTTATAATTTATTTATGTCCCTTGGGATCAAGATTTTGACTTTGGTCCCACAAGACTTTGGTCCCACATGTGGGCAGCTCCTTGAAGGATTGGTGTGCACCTCGGGAATTATCAATCCTCGCCCTGAAAGAAACCAACAGGCATTTCAACACACTTTGTTCAGGAAGACAATTCCAGATAGTGTCTTTCATACAAGGAAACAATGGCAATTTATAAGGACAGTGCTGCAGATAAAGCTAAACTGAATACACATCGAAACTTACTTGAAAACAAACTTCAAAACCTACTGCTTGGTCCCATCTTTACCTGGAACACCCTGAGAGCTTCTTTTCCTCATATTTCATGTCTCTGTCATTCCACAGAGGCCTCAGTGGGAACATCTGGGAAAGTACTGTTGGGACCTGGGTATCAATGTCTTATTTTCAAAAGTGGCTGAAGTCCTTAGGGTTAGGTCAGCTAAGGGAAGTCCTTAGGGATAGGTCAGCGTGGCCAGCAGGTCGAGGGAGGTTATCCTCCCCCTCTACTCTGCCCTGGTGAGGCCACCTCTGGAGTGCTGTGTCCAGTTCTGGGCTCCCCAGGTCAAGACAGACAGGGAACTACTGGAGAGAGTCCAACGGAGGGCTACAAAGATGATGAGGGGACTGGAGCTTCTCTCATATGAGGAAAGGCTGAGAGAGCTGGGTCTGTTAGCCTGGAGAAGAGAAGGCTGAGAGGGGATCTCATCAATGTTTATAAATATCTAAAGGGTGGATGTCAAGAGGATGGGGCCAGACTCTTCTCAGTGGTGCCCAGCAACAGGACAAGGGGCAACGGGCACAAACTAGAACTCAGGATGTTCCGTTTCATGGAGAAAAAACTTCTTCACTTTGAGGGTGACCGAGCACTGGAACAGGCTGCTCAGAGAGGCTGTGGAGTCTCTGGAGATATTCAAAACCTGCCTGGACACGATCCTGTGCAACCTGCTCTAGGTGAGCCTGCTCTAGCAGGGCAGTTGGACTAGATGATCTCCAGAGGTCCCTACCAACCCCTACTGTTCTGTGATTCTGTGAATCTGTAAGGGAATTCAGGGCAATGAAACCTACGTTTCCATTGCAGTACCTACCTCGTTGTGCTTTGAGTGTAATGGAAGATTGAGGCCGAATCAGGAATACAGGCTCTTCTGCAGCACACAGGGAAAGTCAGACACAGCTTAAGGAAACTTATGAAACCAGATAAGCAGAAAATCACCTGAATTAGTCAAGGTGAACTTACAAAGGAGGAGAGAGAGTAGACAGGTGGGTGGGTGGTATGGCCTGTGCTTGCGGGGATGTTGGCGGGTACAGGGCTAGGCAGGAATTGAACAGCAGTTTTCATGAATTTAAAGTGAATCTATCTTCAAGATGGCGTAAAGAAGAAGATAGGTGCTTTTTGCTGTGTCTGCTCTGTCCTTGCAATGCGATCCCAGGAATACTGGGCTGTTCTGACATCACGGTTATGTGACATCCTTGATACTGTTGGACGCCTGTCCTCAGGCAGCTCGAGCTGTGGCCAGATCCCATTTGCTTGTGCAGGAAACGACACTGGGGCCCTGTGTGGAAGTACCCAACTGGTTTTTTCTGCTTAGCATCACCGTTGCAAGGACAGACTAGGTGGAGAGTTAGGACCTATCCATATGGCAGATGAAACATGTTCTGCCAAGGCACTGTAAGCATCAGGGCCATTTGAGGTTCACCCTGGCAATCCCAGTGCCTGCTCCCAAGCCTGCATTTACTGCTGCTGCCCTGTCTTGAGATTCAGAGGCTACAGGCTTTTACAGTTCCATAGGAATTAGGTATCGAATATCTTGGGGCCACTGAATCTACAATGCTTTGGAGAATGAGAGTCAGGTACAACTGAAGATCACAGCTCTCAGGTAATTTTAGATATCAGCTGCTTTAGCAATTTTGGGGAGTTTTTATTGATTTTTTTAGAAGAAATGAGAGTACATTAATTCATTTTTTCCACATTATTCAAGTACATTTGGAAAGCACTGTTTTTATTTTATTGAGAGGTAGGGGAGAATGTTTTAGTACTTTCACTCACTGGAGCTGTATAACGGTTTAAGGGGCACTAGACTCCTTTAGACAATTTCTTTGTTGCTGCTGTTAAGCAATGAAATGTTAAGCACAAAATTTGAAATAAGTGCAAGAAAAGTGTGTATGCCTTGGATTCTTATATTTTCATCCCTGGATGCTTTACTCCCTTTGTATTTGCAGTGTTTTGAGAGGGTCTGATGCAACCTCTAGAATTATTTCAGATATTTTATTTCCATGAGCTTCCATAGATCTTCATATTTATCTTTCCTGTATCACTGAAAGGTATATGCAGTTTTAATCAGAGGAGCTAATGATGAATTTACAGGGGGGTTAAAAGTGTTCCATGCATCAGTTTCTCTTTCACGTGATGTTATGACTTAGGGGGTCAACCATCTGTTTACTTCAATGTGGAACTAAGCATAAATATATATGTAAACAGCCTTACATTTAAGGAACCCAAAATGACTTTATTTGACCAAATGTCTTTTTGGTCCTTTACAAGTTTGGGTTTTGCGCTGCATTAATTTTCATTTTCATAAATATTGGCTATTGCATAAAAGCACAAACTCATAAAAGCATGCCAAATGTGGTTTGTGCTTGGGGACATGTAGCAATCTTTGCCACACTTAAAAAAATAATAATAATAATTGCCTATAGACACCAAAAATCTGCTGTGATTTCCCTTTACTGCATCAAAGGACACGCAATTGGCATACACTCTGAAATGCCATAGTCTCTGCAAAAACATGGTGCAATATGTATTCGTCAGATATGCAGAACTACAGATATTTTTGCAGGATTCACAAATGACACATAAACACAGGGAGAAAACATTACATTCTATGTATTGCATTCCTTGCTTGCAAGTCCATATATGCAATGCTATTTTAGAAGCAGCTTTTATTAAGAGAATATTACCAATTTCTTAAACTGTGCTGCTGTCGTTACTATGAACATTTGTATCATATCTTTAAAAAGGAGTAGAAAACCATTTTAAATAGATTCTCTCTGCTCCCTCCTCAAAAGCATAAACAACATGGTAATGTAACATATGTATAAAATGTAAAAAGAAACCCAACACATACCTGGATGTGGAGCAGAAGAAATACAGAATTAGGAGCCAAATACTAACTACGTGGGCAAGAATTACGTGTAGCATATAGCCACCCACCCAGGATCGTGCACAGACAATGCAGCCAGAACTGTCTATCCCAATATGTGCTTATACCTTTGTTTCCATGTAATCTGCTTTCCTTTCCTACACACACGTAGACAGATGCCGGAGGGTGAAAAGCTCTTGTGAAAGGCACTGGATGAATCAGGGATCTGGTAGAGAAGCTCAGTGCTTCCCTATGGGAAAATAGTTCTTCCCAGGGTGCCTCTGCCTCCCACCTGGGGAACTGCAGAGAGCACGTGCCTCTTGTGCGGCAGGAAAAATTGAGGTTTTTTTGCTTCAGCATAGCTCTATTTTGAGTAACTGTTTAAACAAAATGCTGTCCTATGTCTGACATGAAATAATTGATAGATCTTAAGTATCTTTATATAGAAGCAGAAGTAGAGATTGAATACTGGACCAATTCACCCAATAGCTTAGTTATAACTCGGTTGATTTCAGCAGATTAGCCCTTGCCTGCATTAAAGCTGAAGTGAAGTCCTTTCAGCCATGCATCAGGTGTGTACAGTAACGTACAAGTAAAAAGACACGAGGATTAGAAATCTAGAACATATCAACTGACGTTATTCAGGATTGATCAGTAAAACACAGAGTGGCATTAGAGCAGTGGTTACATATTTTTGGTCTGTTAATCACGGCCAAGCCTCAGCGTTACTTGTGAGCCAGCAAGCACCTGACATTCAGCTTTGATGCAAATGCAGTACGGCCAGTTTGGTTCTGCAGTCCCATTGAAACGTCCTCGTTTTGCGACGATGTCTGCCAGCTGCCACTTGGTAACCAGTGCCTTGTTGAAGGAGCCGCACACTTCTTTATCCTGAAATACTGCGTATCCCTCCTCAGTGCTGGAACATCTGACAGCTCGGCTAAGTCTCTATCCACCAAGACAGGAGGACATCTAGGCTCACAGGCTGCCCGCCACCTTAGCTGCAGGTTGCTCTTTCAATGAGTCTTACCTGAGTCACTTGTACACAGTGCTCCTTCCAGCTGTGCCAGGGGAGCGGGGTTAGGTGGGTAAACTGCCAAAGGTTGCATTTCTTTTCCAGCTGATGTTCATGGAGATTGAGGTTCTTCCCTGGTGGTTCTTTCACTTGAGCTCTGCTTGACTTGGAGCCCATCCTACTGCTGGGATGGATTTTATTTTCTAAATAATGTGTTCCAGTTTAGTCAAAAGTCATGGCTGTCAGGCAGGAGTCTTGTCACGAAATAGGTGTTAGGTTGCCCAGAGAAGCTGTGGATCCCCCCTCCCTGGCAGTGTTCAAGGCCAGGTTGGATGGGGCTTTGGGCAACCTGGTCTAGTGGAGGGTGTCCCTGACCATGGCAGAGGGTGATCTTTAAGGTCCCTTCCAACCCAAACCGTTAAAAAAAGAAATAAATTGGAGTAGATTATATAATAGTGTTCTAGTTTCATAATCTCTGAACCTGTACATATATATATATATATCTCATTGTGCTTCTTGAGAAGGCAGTGGAAGCTGCTTTTCTTCTATTATATCTTCAATTTGTAATTGCATCTTGCACTTAATTGTTACTGACTTAATACTAGTGACAAGCAAAGTATATTTGATTGAAGATAAAGCCCAGACAAAGCAACTGAAAATAAGGCAATTTGGACTGCTTGCAAACAAATTATTTTTTCTATAGTTATTATTCTTATTAGGTTAGTTTGCCCTATTTTTAGTTTACATCCACCTCCTTGAGTCAGCAGAACTATGGGAGAACAGACTAGATTTTCTTTTGATACGTGCCTTAATATTGGAATGGTTTGTGAAAAGTTTACCTGGAAGCACCCACCAGTACCATTGAATTACAATTTAATTGCCCATAAATTTACCTGTTTGGGTCAAGGTTACTAAAGGTAATACATGAGACAACATGATTTTCATTTTTCACAATGTTCACTCCCTGAAGCTCTAAGAGAAGACCTTGATGGTCCTTAACATAGTCTTTCAACTTGCGAAGGGTATTCATACTTCAAAAACTCAGCATTTATTTTTAGTTCCTTCTGAAGAGTTTTCATAGTGTTTTTCTCTTAAATGTTCCTTAAAACTGAAGTCAGTGTTTCCTGCTCTGTAATTATTGTTTGCCAACATCAGGAGCAGGTTCCCAAAATAATCTTTCCTCATATGAGTAGATCTTACCCACATGATTTGTTCCAGTGAAATCAGTTATCTGTTTTAAATACCGCCTCTGAGATAAAAGGAGATTACAGCATCAGACCTCCCACAGAATTTGCCTGCCAGCTTAATTGTTTTATAAGCACAGGCCCAGCCTGCTCTACCAACTTCTGCCTCAGTAGCTGTACTGGTTCCAGATCTGAAATTGGCTTAGACCTTTGTTGATGGCAGAATCTTAGATGACATTACAGCTATTCACTCTACCAAGAGAACAATGTTCTTGTCTGTGTGTCATGTGGTAAGGGAGGTAATGTAGCTGTGGGAAAAAAAAAAAAAAAAAAAGAAGTTCCTTCCATTAGCACATGTTGCATGGAGTTACCCTGCAGGCACAGTTATAATGGCAGATGCACTATTGCATAGATGGGTCTATTTTTGCCCAGTTTCAAAAATAATTCTGTTATGCTTTCTGTTGTGTAAAAAAAAAAAAACCCAAACAAACAAAAAAACCAACAGAAAACAAACATACAATAACACAGCTAATTATTTCCTTTTACACACTATAAAAAAAAAGAGAGAGTGTGGAGGTGCTCAGGCTTTTGACCTGTAATTTCAGTGGTATGACTCCTGTTCCTCTACAAATCACTGACCACTTTCCTTTTAATCCATTGGAAACATAAGCTGTGGATGTTTATCTGCTGACTAGCAGCTAAGTTAAATGGCTACAGTAGCCTAAGAGAGTACGAAGAGTGATAATAAAAAGGCGGCATGAAGATACACCTGAAAATAGGCTGCTTCTAGCTGTCAGGTAGGGTTTCTTCGTAAAGTACCTTGGCCACAGACCCAGCTCAGGGCTGCCTACCACACTGTACTCTCCTCTCTGGGCTACTGTCTCATTAAATAGAGTCGCAGGTTATAAAGATGTTACTGGGTGCAAATGGACCTGTGAGGCATATGCCAGGAAGCATCCCTTTACCTGCTTTCCGTCTTTTAATTTCCTGAAATTTATTGAGCATCATCCAGTTATTTTGCAAATTTGTGAGAATGTAAGTAAGACACTGTTTAAAATTGTCTAGAATGAGTCGCTTCTGATATGCGAGGGTTATTGGATATGATGGTTTTGCATACGGTCATTTTTAGGAAGTGAATTTAATTATAATTGAATGGAGCGTCTTCATTCCCAGGAAATAGAACTTGCATTGCAAGTGTGTTTTAGTATCTTCTGAAGTAAATATCACTAACAAGTCCTAATATTGCAATGATTTCTCCATTTATGACACGTAATAGGCTTTCTCTAGACACCACGTATTAATAATAGAGATGTGGCATTTGGACTGCTCAAATGAAAGTAAGGCCTCCCTTACAGACACCAGGTGCAAGGTGCTTATGTCATCAAAGATAACCGCAAAGTGTGAGCATCATGTAAATAATTTGCTCTTCCTATCTGTTAAAGCTTTAGAAACTGGAAGAATTATCAGTTCAAACACTGTATAAACCACCTTGCAGTTAACAGAGAAGGGCAACAAAAATAATCAGAGTTGTGGACCAACTTCCATACAAGGAACAAATAAATGGGGTAAAGCTCTTCAGCGTGGAAAATGTGACTGAGAGGAGAAAAGAGAGAGGACTATGAAATCATGAGAGGCAGGGAGTAGGTGACTATGGATGAATTTACTGAAGCTTCCAGTACGAGAATATCAAATAATACAAGGAGGAGGCAGGTGCTGAACAAACAAAATGAGATAATTCAGCACTGAACTCACACTTATAGATCACCCTGCTACAGGATAATGTAGATCTCAGAAGCTTACCTTGGTCCAAAATACGAGGCTAATTTGACTTGCTTGAGTAATTGCAAAATGTAAATGCTTAGAAAACAATGAAGGCACAGATGAAGGGAAAAAGCTGTCAAAGAAAGACAGAGGTACATTTGCACGAGGTCTTTGTCTAATCATCTGATTATTGGCAAAACTATAGTGAACTTCTAGAAGTACTTTAATGGATTAACCAAAATGAAAAAGCTGCTCTATAAATTACTTGCTCTCTTCTCCAGATTCTAGTTATTACTGACCAGAAACTGGAAAGAATACAAGTAATTATATGCAAACTGAAAGAGGTTTGACAAAGTATTTCTGGTTTTTAATAATTTCTTGAAATATTTTATCTTATGCTCTTACATACAAACCAAATGGTCTCATTTTACTCATAAGATGTTTTTGTTAAGCTCAGCAACATTTTTTCTAGGCCAGATAAAATGAAATAATATTGGATACTAATTGGGAAGCTATTGCTGTATTTCACTTGATCTGTCAGCCCGTTGCATTTATGCATTTCTCTATGTGTCTTCTCTTTGATAGAATATTGCTGATTTTAATCCATTGTATTTAATGTATTTTCATATCCAGTAACTGACAGGTCACAGAGTAACAGGAATATTGACAAGTCTGGTTCTAAACCCTCGGCCATAAAGCGAGCTTTAATGATGAGCATTTGCAAAAGCTGAACCAATGGGAAGCTAATAGAGGTGGTTCTTCATTGAGCAGAGACCAAAAGAAAAATCTTGGTGTTGCAAAGATGTTTGTTTACATGGATAAAAAGCACCACTGTGTTTGCCTAGGGAGGGAAAAAAAATCTTGCTGCCAACCAGGCCTATTTTCTTCAAATGATCTCCAAGGAAACAGCCTCTGCCAAGCTAGGATCTGATTACCAGTTGCAGGTCTCAGACCATAGCCATTATTGTTTTAACGTTTCTGCCTTCCTCTTTATCCCAGCGGGAACCAGGCAGTATGGGCTGCCATGTAACTTGACCTTGCTTGGAGATAAAAAGACAGGTTAGCACATAGCAATCACAAAGCCAGAAGCAAAAAGACAGTATTTAGAAAATAAAGGAAGGAACTGGCACGGTGTGATTATGTGTAATGTTCTACACTGTGCGGCGTGGGTGGCCCAATGAACAGTTCCTGTCCATGAAACCCGGACTGAAACTTGGACTTGGTCATAGTTTCTCCATTTTAGCCTTGTCTCTGCAGAGATGCTGTGATTTTCATCACTAGGGTACTAACGATCATGATTTCCTGCAACATTTGAGATTGTGAAAAAAAGGAAAAAAATGGAAGGAGAAAAAAAAAAGAAATTATATAAAATTTTAATGCTTTTGGTAAACGGCTAGTAAATCAGCAGAAAGAGCTGGGTATGAATCTTTAAGTCTTTGTTGCTGTTTTTCTACTGTCCTCTGAGCTTTCTGTGCAACAAGGCAGTGAGCCCAGAGGTCAGCAACAATTAGGCATGACATGTTTTAAAGTGTCTCAGGGATGCTAAAGAAAATAAATGCTCAGTGATAAAGCATTCAGCATCTAAAAGCTGAAAAAAGTGTAAAAGGGAAGAGAGATTCTGTTACAAACAACAGTGGGTGCTCAAACTGGACTGACAACTGTGCATCACATGAGTGGTCACTGTCAAAACCCAACCAAGCCACTGCTTCGTGGCCACGAGGTCCCAACTAAATCAGGTGGAGGCAAAGGGATAGATTTCCTTCGGATTGTCTCAACTACCACCTCATCTCACAAAAACAAAGCAACCCAAAACTCAGCTCATGGTAGTCTGCTATTTCTATGATTTCGTAAAGATTTCAAGCCAAGAGCAGTAGAAATGTGTTTTTTCATATCAGACCATATGGCAGATAATAAATATCTGAGGTTCTGATCGCTGATAACTTCCTACATAAGCATGGGCAGAAAATGTAATTTCTGCAATCAAGTTTCCTGACAGATAATGCCACGTCATTCTTCACACATCCTCACTCTCTCTTGTATCTTTAGGTTATAAACTCTTCAAAGCAAGTACCTTTGTGGTGCTCTGATCGTAGTTCAAGGATTTTAGTACTGTCACAGTATGTGTAGGACCAGAGAAAGGAGTTGCAGCTCAGTTAGCTCTAGTTAGGTGGGACTTCTGGTGGCAGTTGTGGCTTCATTGTGAATGGCTCCTCAAAATTATCCAAGGTTCTGATTAAAGCCCCAACAAAACAACCTGTAGTCTCAGTCATCTGTACTGATGTCTTGTCAGTGGGGGGAGATAGTGCTCCTGAGGAGATGGCCCATTTGCAGCTTTCTAAATCCCAATTAGTTTTTCCAGCTGTTATTTACACACAACACATTTTGCATCTTGGGCCTTTGAACTCATTGAGACCAAACCAAGGCTTAAGCTGCTTGGGCCATCAAACCTGACTTTGCCCTGCAAAAGAAAAATTAGGTACCTGCACCTACCTCAAAAGTGCTTGAGTTTCTCAGCAGACAAAGAAATAAGTTGCATTATGTGATTGGAAAGCTTTATTTGCCTCATCATTTTCCCTTGTGTGAATTGTGTATGCTCAGGGGTCACCAAAAAGCAAAAATCCACAGGGAAAAAAAACATTTTAAGCCTGGTTACAGCATCCTGCCACCATTAAAAAGTTCTTTTTTAACTACGTGATGAAAAAAATTAATTCACTTTCTTTGTGGTGTTCCCCTTCCAGACTCTGACGGCACCTGCTCCGTTTGCAGATGAAACAAGCTGTCAGTGCCAAGCCCCCCATGAGAAGCTTACCATTGCACAAGCCCGCCTGGGAACACCAGGTATGTGTAGAGAGCAACATCAGTAGGACCATGGGTGCTGGAACCATGGGACCAAAGCACAGGCTCTCCCTTAAAAACATCTGTCAATGCTCACTGGTACCTTCCACTTGGAAGCAGAAAGGCCGGCCTGGTGTCTGGTACTATCAGGTAATGGGGAAGAAAGCAGTAACCAGAGGGCTATTATCTTCTGCTAGAGAAACAACAGGAGAAAATGTTTCAAGTTAGAGTATGATGTTTTTGTGGATGTCTGCATGTTGGTTGGAAGGAAGGGTTGCCAGCCCACTCCAACCAGCCTGAAAATTGTGTCGTGTTGTGGCTACCTCCTGGATTCTCTTCCCATACTGCCTCTGTATGCTGGAAAATCTCTTCTTTCACTGACATTTCTGTTGATCACGTCAGACCTTAAGTGGTCTTAAAGGCCATTTGCCCTTTGAAAAGAAACCATGCCCAGTTTTGGAACTCTTTATCTGGATATTTTTTCCTGATCTACTTTTTGTGATTGAGCTGGGGAAACAGGATGACACAAAGTCCTAAATAAATACTTCACAACCCCCCTCCCCCCAAATTCCAAGAGATTATTTTAAAAAAGCCTTTGTAAACTTACTTCTCCTATTTAGAATAAGCTTTTAAGTATGTACACTTCATAGGGGTAAGCCACAGCTTTCCAGTCAGCTCTGCAAGGAACAACGTTCTCCTGTGGATCCTTGGATGTCCTGACAGCAGACGTCTCCCTGTAGCACTGAAGCAGAGTCCATGGAGGTTGGAGCTCTGTTGCTCTCATCTCCGCTGTCCTTTTGCTTAGAGGTGGCACAGCTGTCAGGTGTGTCATTTGGTAAAGCAAGTCCTTTTGCTACCTGGAGGCTGCTGCTGAAGATGTTGTACAGAAAGCAAGAATTATAAGGGTGATAGCAGGAGGCTGGTGAGAAAAAGAAACGATAGGCTCGTTAGAGAGAAGAGCAGAGCTTGAAAAAAGGGATGTGAAGGGTTTATGTGGAACATTTTTACAGCAGTAAGCTGTGGAAAAAAGAAAGTCACAGACAAGAGGGGAGGAAAAGGAAGATGATGAGAAAAAATAAGGAAAATTTTGAAAAAATCCAGAATGCAGAACTGACGAGAAAGGCAGAGAGAAAAGAACAAGACATATGGTGGAACTCTGAATGAGGCAGGAAGATGACATTTTTGCTAAATTAGAATACGAGGATGATGGATGATAATAAATAGGCTAAGTCTGGGAGAAACCAGCAGAAATTACAGAGAACAAGTAATGAGCAGGATAAAACACTGCGAGTTCACCCATGGTGCATTTTGAACATCAGAACTGGGGAAAATCGCCGCAATCATCTTAATCTGGGAACAAAAGCCTGTCCAGTAGAATTAAGTGCAACTTGTTTTGGGTCTGAAAAATCACCATTGTGTTTCTTTCTCCACAGTTGACAGACCTGTCAGAGTGTACGCAGATGGGATATTTGACCTCTTCCATTCTGGCCATGCTAGAGCTCTTATGCAAGCCAAAACTCTATTCCCGAATAGCTACTTATTAGTAGGAGGTAAGATCAGAGTTACTTATTGCACTGGTTTTTTGCTTCTGTGCTTCAGTATCGGAGTTATTGCCATGCTCGCACCCCCAGCTGTTTATACACCGTGACTTTGAATGCTCCTTTCAGTCTGGGGGCTTTCTATAGGTGATTTGCCTTGAATTACATCTTACAATTGCATCAATTAAAGTAAAAGTCAAATTCTGCCCTCAGCAGCACAGGCACAATTCCCATTCTAGTTAAAGCAGGTGCCTGCATGACTCTGAGCTTAGAATAGCTCCATATGAATAATTTACCTTTTTCAGTTGTCGCTCAAAATTGTTCAAAGATGGAGATGAGTGAATGAGATCAACCACTCCTTTATTTCTGGTTCCTCGGTCCCTCCGCCAGCCAGGCACAGCCCACGGTCCCCTGGCTGCCAGGTCAGTACTGTGTGCAGACCCAGCCTTCAACATCGGCGGAGAAACTAAATCCAGCCTGTTATCATTGGAGACCCAAATGTAGGTCATGATTTGAATGTAGTTTTCAGCTCACAAGTATCCCCGGGCAGGTTACTTTCTTATCAGGGTTTTTTACTGTGAATGTCTTCTTTTATTGCTGTGTGGCTGGCTAACAGCTGTTCAGCAGTTGGTACGTGCCTGAGGAGTCACTGGAGGGTGTCTGTGTCCTGCCTAACTGGCTGTGCAAGCCCTGCTCTCCTGAGGCCTCATAAACGTGCATTTTGGTTCCAGTTTCCTTGCACCTTTGGGTTCAAGATATGTCTCGCATAAACATTTCACAGCAGCCTTCAGCTGCTCAAACGCTTACAGCAGTGATAGTAAAGCGAATGTGAATGCAACCTCCAGACATTTTATAAGATGCATTATTTTGCATCTTTGTCCCAAATCAGTTGAAAGGGAGGGAAAAAAAAGACCCAACGTAGAGGAAAAGCAAAATCTCCTCATAAACACACTTTTTGGTTTTACTCTTATTTATTGTGGCAATTCCCATGGAACGTCCTGGGAAGGAAAGGAGGCATCCCTTTGTTATGAAGGAAACATTTAGGACACTCTTTGCTCAGCCAGATAGCTTGCAGAAGCAGCTAGTGAAGGTGCAAGACTGTGAGGTTTTAAAAAAATGCAAGTTACGTAGGTTTTTGTTGTTGCTTTTAAAGGAGAGGGGAGTGTCCCAGATCAGGGAAGGAGCTCTGGGGCAAAAGCCTGGCTCCTTTGAAATTCATGACATAGCTTCACTTTGCTTTTATATTTGGAGTGAAGGACAAAGCAGCCAGCACTCATCAGCGCCTCTTCCCAGCCAGGCACTCTACATCTTAGCACGTTTAAAAAAATAGGTACCTTTCCACACCCACATACAATTTGTGCTGCAAAAGCACTGGTGTCTTGTGTCTTTGTGGGCACCACAACCAACCCTTTTTATTTCTCATTGTGAAGACAATCATTTGGACCTAAGAAAAAAATATTTTTAATAGATATTTATGCCTTCCCAAATCAGTCATTAGACCACGATGACAGAATCAAAAGGAAATGGAGAGCTATTGTGTCTGCACTGTACATGAACAAACAGTAATCAAAAAATGAAATCAAACCTTTCTATAGAATTCAAGCAAAAAATTACTATTTTCCAATAATGTTAGTAGACCCTTTCTTCCAGGAGAGGGTAGCTTTAAGATGACATAAAGGCCATAAATAAAAATAAACACAATCTCAGAAGGGATCTTTCTACTGAAAATACTTTGATCTCCATTAAATTTCTTGTCAGCAGGCATAAAAAAAATGGCATAATAGGATAGAGTAGCATTTCACTAGCTGATATTCATATGTATATTATTATCTGGCTTTGAATTTTGCACAAACTCCAGGGCTATCTAAGCTTTCCTACTTTTTTCCTACTTTAAAGGTCTTTAGTGACCATCACAGCAAGAATACCCATTTTAGATCTCAAAAAAGACTGCATCTTTGCCAGCATCTTGCCTGATAGGTTGATATTTTCAAATTAGAAAGAAGCAGCAGCTGTAGGTCTGCTCTCACACTTCCCTGCAGCACTAATAACATTGGATTTATCATTTGTCAAGTACATTTTCTGTTTGTCCCGGTGTCACAGACAATTGAGATCCAGAGGCACAGGTTTGACCTGTGGTGAAGGACAACCACTGTCAACCCAGCTACGAATGGGCATCGCATTATTCCACGTGGGGTGTCAAATGGCTATCGTAGCTATAATATTGGACAGAGTTACCTTTGTGGGAACAGGCCACTGTGTTTTATGCAATGTTATTCTTGTGGTTTAAGCCAGCAGGCAGCTAAACACCACACAGCCATTTGCTCACTACCCCTACCCCCAGTGGGATGGGGGAGAGAATTGAGGGGGAAAAAAAAAGTAAAATTCATGGGTTGAGATAAAGACAGTTTAATAGGACAGCAAAGGAAGAAATAATAATAATAATAATAATAATAATAATAATAATAATAATAATAATATACAAAAGAGGTGAAACACAATGCAATTGCTCACCACCTGCTGACTGAAGCCCATCCCATCCCCAAGAAGCAATCCCCCATCCAGCCAACTCCCCCGAGTTGTATACTGAGCATGATGTCATATGGTATGAAATATTCCTTCGGCCAGTTGGGGTCAGCTGCCCTGGCTGTGCCCCCTCCCAGCTTCTTCTGCACCTCCAGCGTTCTTGCCGGCAGGGCATGAGAAGCTGAAAAGTCCTTGCCTTAGTGTAAGCGCTACTTAGCAACAACTAAAACATCATTGTGTTATCAACATTATTCTCATCCTAAATCCAAAACACAGAACTATACCAGCTACTAGGAAGAAAACTAACTCTATCCCAGCCAAAACCAGGACAGTTATGTGGGTAGAAATATAATATCTAACTTTTATAGTTCTCTGGTAACATGGGTGGTGCTTCGCCCCATTTTAAAAGCAATGTGACAAAGTATTGGTACATCCAGAGTTAAAGATGCAGGGTTTCTGGACTTGCTCATTCCACTAGAGCACACGCCTTCTCCCAGTCCTTTCCATGGGGCTTCCTTCTGCAATTTCCCATTTGAACATGGCAGAAGCCTTACTTCTCTTTTGATGAAACCTGCTGAACTCAAAGCTAAACTCAGAGACAGATTCCTATAAAATCTGCCATGACTTGTTTTCCATCAGTGTTTATTTAGCGAGAAACTGTTCTATCGTGATTTAGGGCTTTGTTGGCAAATTCATCATTTAGAGCATTGTTTACATAAGAACAAAAAGTGGGAACAGGATGAGGGATCTCCAACTTTGGAAACTCAACTGGACGTGGCCCTGAGCAACTTGCTGTGATTGACCCTGCTCTGAGAAGGGTGGGCGGATTAGGTGATATCCACTGGTTCCTTCCTGCCTTGACCCCTTTGTGTTACATGACATTTGTGAGCACTCTGTCATTCCTGACACTGCACTTTCTTATTGTTTTTGAAGCATTATCCATCACCCCTGAAGTTTCACAGCCCATGAAATCCCCGCTTATAGTGAGACTGAGTTACCTCAACATGTGCATATAATACCCCTTGAGATGTCCTACGGTATCTCACTTGGGCTCTGTCTGCAGCTCCAGAAAGGAAAGGATCTCTCAGAAGTCTATGGTTGTACCTGCCAACCCTGAGCAGAACTCTTAGATGCCCTGAAGCACCCCAAAATTAGCTAAGCTAATAACTAAGTGCTTGATGGAGTTATCAGGAAAAAATCAACTCCTGGTCATGCTAATTCTACTGAATGTGGAGCCATTTTGTTGATACTTCCATATTTTAGTTTGCAGTGATGATTTAACTCATAAATTCAAAGGCTTCACTGTGATGAATGAAACTGAGCGATATGAAGCCCTCAGACACTGTCGTTATGTGGATGAGGTCATCAGAGATGCACCATGGACACTGACACCCGAGTTCCTTGAAAAACATAAGGTACATTTCTCCCCTTATCCCTCCCTTCCCCTTTGTAGACTGACAGTTGAGAATAAACAACAAGTCTGTGAAATTTTATTAGCTGGAGCAAATTATTTAATTCAGTTAATTCCAGTCACTTAAATTAGGTACATGGCATTGCTTGCCTCCATCTTTGTCAGAAAATGTTGTATTTGTCCTGCCTTTTTTTCTCGATATGCTGAGATAATATCTCTAGTGGGATTTTTGAATGGCAAAATAACACTAGGAATTATTCACAAATTGACTTTCAGGAAAGGACATCATGAACTAGCAAAGTTCTCTAGTAATGACTAAAGTCCTGTTAAAGTCCTGAATTAAAAGCACATTTCTTTTATACATAAAAATGTCATATGTCCTCTAAAAGGCAGGACAGAATTTTTTATGTGCTATTGCCTGTCTTGCAATATATATAAATCTTAACAAAAGCATAATTAACTAGGATGTATTTTAGTGTCCACATCACTGGGTGACAAAAGGACAGCATGACAGTACTAGGTATACATGTATATACATGCACAGCTCTAAGGAGGCAGAATCAATAAGCCTGGCTCCATGGTTTTGAAAGCCGAGGCTTTGCCACTTGACTTGGCTCTTCCAGTAGTGATAAAGCAGGAACAGGTGTCTTATATTCTGCAGAAAATCTCACACAGCCAGAGTGATGTGGTAATGGCAGTGCTTCTGGAGACAAGTCTTCTGTTCTTTCACAATTGATCATACAACACAGCAGTTGAGGGCCTAAATCTAGTGCAGTATTCTAGGTGATGGCTTTAGGATGAGAATGTCAAAAGCAAGTCAGCTGAAGTTGAGAAAAGAAATGATCCTCCACAACAACCCCCCACTGAATCAAAATTCAATGATGGTGGCATGTGATTCTTCTTCTTCTGTTCACTGGCAGATTGACTTTGTAGCCCACGATGACATCCCATACTCCTCCGCTGGCTCGGATGATGTATACAAACACATAAAGGAGGCAGGTAAGGGCAACTTTACATTTTTAGCACCTTCCTTTTCAGCCTTAGCTCAAATTCTTTTACTGCCTTTTGACCACAACTGCTGGGAGAGAAGCAGTAGAGATAATATCACGCTCTCTTACACCCTAACAGTAGGTGCTGCTGACTTCAGCAGAAAGGTTCACTTTGTAAAACCACAAAGGATGTCCTTGGCTGAACTCCTGCCATAATGCCCAGGAAACCATTCAGATCTGTCACAGAAGAGTCCCACCCAGGCTGTTTAAACAATTTAAGGGTACTTGACTAAGAGCTCTGAACCAATGAAAATGAGTTCCGTTCCCACAGCAGCCTAGCCAACTTCAGTGGTCTGTTGAGAACTACAAACTGATGACCCCTTGACACAGCCCAGTCCTGAATACGGACAAGCACAGGCAGCAGTTCTCCTTCAGGAGTCATTAGGATCCTCTAGCGATTTGCACTTTTTACTATAATGGCAGAGGTTTTAAATCAGTACCAATGCGATTCATTTGCCATGATTATTTCGCAGTTTGGTTGGCCACCATATTGCATTGAACATGACCATGCTGAAGTCATCAGGAGGTTGTATCTCTTCGGTTCAAGGAAGCTGAATAAAATCTGAGACGACAATAGTAAGCCACTCTGCCTGCAGCAGCTGTCCTGATACACTGAACAGCACGAGAGGAGAAACTGATCATATCTTTCTTCTCCTGCTCCCTGGAGGTGCTGCCCTAAACACTGCTGAATCCATCCTCTTCCTGGTCTACATATATTCCAGGGCAAATCTGCCTGATGGCAATTTGTTGTGCAAAGTGACCTTCTCAAGCTATACAATGACAGCAGTAGACCAGGTATTGACCTGAGCTGAAAGAATAAGTTTTTTATAGCAGCAGTTCTTGATCTCTTTCCACTTGCAAACCTCACTGTGGTGTCAGACTCGCAAGCCTCCTTTGGGAGCTGCTGTTTTACAGTTTCAGAGCCAGCACCAGCTTTCTTCACTAGGCAATGGAACAAAGGTACCTCTGCTAAGGACAGGTCACCGAGGGACATACAGCATACGTGCTGGCCACACAGCTAAGTTGCCTTTCTTCTGTAAGGTGCTGAGTGCACAGGACAACATGACAGGAGCCCTTGGTGTGACTGCATCGTTACCAGGCTGAGCTGGAGAGTGCCCAAATCTGGCACATCCTTCTCTGCTGTTGCTGGGCACGGGGTGCAGTGCGCACACGTCCTGCTGAGAAACTCGAACTTTCTTTGCAGAATAGAGTATGGACTTACAGCTTCAGGGACTTGTGGTCGGTCTCGCATCCATCACTGTGAGGTGCTGGAGAAGTGACTTCAGTCTTGTTGGCTGAATTTTGTTACATCTAAACTAGGAATTAGGTTACAATAATGTTACCTTATTTGTGAAAAATTTTGAGATCTAGTGCTGTAATAGTCCTAAGACTCTGGAACAGCATTATTACAATAGTGAATTTCCCCTTTCTCCTAGGGTGTTTTATTTTAAATAGATCAATGCTATGGATGTACTTGTGTGTTCTTCCTTAGTTCCAGTACTCCCATTTTCCCACATCAAGTTGTTGGCAGAGAAACAGCTGGAAACTGTGGAGCTCCTTGTGTAGATTCCCATGGGCTCCACTTTCCCTACTCCCGTCAGTGGGTGGGAGGGCAGGGTGGCGGTGCACTGACTAAACCTCTGCGCATCTGTGAACAATTAGTTTGGAAAACATGAATCAGTCCAACACACAAAGAATAGAAAAGCAAAATCAGTGACTAAAGGTAATGTTCAAATACATGGGTTTGTGCATCTACTTGGAAACAATTCTGCTTTTGGCTTAGCAAGGGTAAGGTTTGGATTTGTTCATATATTGTAGCTCCTATCTGTAAAGGCTTCTGGCTCAAAGTGGTTTTCACTGCTTCCAAAAATAGCTTCCCAAGTGACTGCTGCAAGCCTGGAAAGCACGATCAGGGAAACCTCGCTACTCATGATTAAAATAATCTATTTTTTAGCAGAGTATTAATTAGAGATCAGAAAGCAAAAAATATCACATAGCATTTAGTCACAAGAGGCTGCTAAGCTTCTTGATTCCTTCTCCAGATCTTTTTGCTAACTCTGTGAAATTAGCTAGCAATGCCTGCCTACTTCAAGTGAGCATGTGAGGATTAATTTGCCAGTCGCTCTACCACCCTTTTAAGACAAAGCACTACTGCGTTTTGCAAAACCATTTTCAGTCTCATCTTACAGCTCTCTCTCAGCAGCAGCTTGATGGTGCAATTACATATAAGGCAAAGGAGTGATTTTTTGTAGCCCTATCTAACTACTAAACCAAGGTGTGCCAGCACTTTGCTGTTACTGCCTTTGTGACTGGCTTTAACAGTGCAAGTGATCCTGTCTTGATGAGAAACAATTAAAAAGCAATATATTCCTCAGGTGTGTTGAGGAAAATACAAGCAATATTAATAAATGGCCAGTTTTATTAGGGATGGATCTGTCGGAGCACGGAGAGTGGTTATGCAGCCACTGATGTGGCCAGGTGGACGCGAACTGGGGGGCTGTGGAGACTGATACCCTCGGTCCCACGGTATATCTGTGTTTGTTCACACCACTGTTACGCTTCATCTTCCTGGGTGTTTTCCAGTGATTGTAACGCATCTTTTACCTGAAGGCACTTCCTGACTTCGGCCAAGGCCGGAGGCTGGGCTGTTTTACTCAGCAGAACAAAAACTGTCAGATGGTGCAGCACAGGAGTGGAGGGGCGAGTGGGAATACGTAGGAGAGCAGGAAATGGCTGCTCAATAGTGGGAATGGAAGCCAACCCCCCCACTCCTTTATATAACATTAAATAAGGTCTATGCTTATGGGAAGTACTGCTTGGTGAATTGCCACAGCTGCGAGGTTTAGCCTTTCTGGGAGCCCCAGCCAGCCTAATAACTTTCACATCACAGCTGACGCTGTGAAAAGGGCAAGTTTTAGCCTTTCTGAAGACTCAAGGAAAAGTGAACAGTATAGCAGCCTAGTGCCTTCTCTAAGCTCACACAAGAACGACAAGAAAGAACTAGGAATAAGACAGGCAGAATTGCAAGTCTCTTACCTTTGGTCAGGCATTTTTGTGTTCATCCCCAGCTACCTGCTGCAGTGCCTGGTCCTGCCGTGCTTTCTCAGCGGGCTTTCTTTTCCCACTTTGCTCAGGAATGTTTGTACCAACGCAGAGGACCGAAGGTATCTCCACGTCGGATATCATCACAAGGATCGTCCGGGACTACGACGTGTACGCCCGGCGCAACCTCCAGCGAGGATACACCGCCAAAGAGCTGAATGTTAGTTTTATAAATGTAAGTACACCGATCTGCATTTGCTTCTGAAACACTCTCTCCTAGGAGCCCGAATGTTGAGTAAAGGTTAAAAAAGGATATCTTCCTCCTGCTGGTTTTAAAATAGCTGGGAAGAACTTAATTTAAAAGAAACTGGTAAGCTGAGGGTAGTTTGAATTGCTCCTATTAATTAGCAGCTTCATTTCCATCTTATGCTTTCACATTTGTAACAAAGCTGCTGTTCCCCCTTCTGCCTTGAGCTGTAGGTGACTGAGTAACACAGTAGGAAGGAGCTCACCCCCCTCCCCGCCACAAGCTTCTCAGCCACTCACCCAAGACATGGTTTCTTTCTTTATTCCCATTGTGAGAAGGCAGCAGAGAGAGCAAAGATTTTGATATCAAAACTTTCTCTACAACACGACAGGTCAAACTCAAACAAAAAACCAACCGCTGAGCAGTGAGATTACTAGAGGAAGCTAAAATGGTTTTTAAAAGACAATGAAGCATGTTAGGAAGCTGGTACGTAAACAATGCTGAAGAAATCAGAAGCCACAATAAGTAGGGCAAGAGCACCATTTGAAAGGACAGCTCACATTATTCGGCTTCCATGTACAGAACTGCACCTTATCCTCCAGTAAGGAGTAAACACTTAACAGAAATGAAAGTTTACTTTCCTTCATAGTCTGCTTCAAGTCTTAATTTAAGGCCTCAAGATGACCCACATTACCAAAATCTTTCCTGTGGTGGGACTGGCTCCCAGGAGGACTTCCCTTCCTTCCCTGGAGCTGGGAAACCCCCTTGTGAAGGACTGAATTGTGTCATTTCATGAGGGTTTTGCTTACTTGTTTCTTATTTTGAAGTCTGGCAGATAAATCACAGATCACAGGGCATAAATATTTATTTCACCGTGCTTTTTTTTCAGACTTCTACAAAATCTGTAAAAAATTCCTGCTTGTGAGTACTCCATGCAGAAGGATCGCTATTGCAAATATCCATTAAATTAAGGCACGCTGGATGCCTTGGGGGTTCTCAAATGTACCCTTCAGAGGCTCCGAGGTTAAGATACTGTTGCGTAAGGTATGCTTCCCCCCAGTCTCAAGATGTATCCTGAAGTCCCTCCTGGAATTTAGTTATTTAGCTTATTGTAATTTAAATGCAGAAATACTAATTTGTACCAGAGGCTGTTTGTGTTTTCAAATTAAATACAAACAGGATTTCACCAAAACAGAACAACTCTGGTTTCCTCATTAAAGAAAGCCTTGGTCACCTATTAGGTGCAAAGTGAGTTCGGTTTCTTTGGACCTTGAGGATTCTGTTGGGCCTTGTGGTTCTTCTAGTGATTCATGAGCTAGAATAAATCTCACCTCAGCACTAAACAGTATTTGTTTTAAAAGTAAATTCAAGTGCCCATTAAATGAAGCTCACAGGAAATTAAAAGCAGATAGTGATCTGTGCTTCTACAGAGACCGTTGCACCTTCAAGGGCACAGCGGTAGTTAGCTGCGTGGACTGGATGCTTGAGGAGCGCAGAAGCATTTCAGGACAAAAGCCCTTTAACCCTGAAGTACTTTAGAAGCTTGGCCGATGAGAGCTCCCTAACCTTATCTTCTCTGTCCCCCTCTTTTTCTGTGTGACTTAGTAATTAGGAGCTTGCCCTCTTTCCTAGCAAGCCTGCTGGCCACAAGCCACTGGCCTATGTGCACCTTTGTTGCAGCCAGAAGCTCCTGTACTGGCCAGGCTGGGAGGTGAAGAGTTTTCCTTCTGCTCTGCAGAGATCCAACCAAAGAGGCATTTTGGTCCGAGTTATCATCCAGGCTGGCAAGTCAGCAGTGGGCTGCGTTTGCTGGGAAACCCAGGGAAATTTGCCTGTTGCTTAAGTTTGAGCTGTTGATTTCTCACTCTTGTCCTTCACAAGATTCATATAATTTTCAAAGTGCATTCAGTTTGAAAATATGGGAAGAATCATGTAGTGGATTAAACCCAGTAATCTCACAAGACTGTCTTTTCAATATGTGCCTCCTGCACCTCATTCCACAAATGTAAAATTTGCATTTATAGAAATAATGTGGGAATAGTTAACCAAGGCCATATGTACAAGGATACATTAATGCCATTTTTTTCTTCTTCTCAACTGTCAACAGCTAATTATTTCCAAGTCGTTATATATTAATCTCCATCCATGCTTTTAAAACAGGAGAAGAAATACCGCTTTCAAAACCAAGTGGACAAAATGAAAGAAAAAGTTAAGAATGTGGAGGAAAAATCAAAAGAATTTGTTTACAAGGTGGAAGAGAAGAGCCATGACCTCATTCAGAAGTGGGAAGAAAAGTCCAGGGAATTTATTGGCAACTTTTTAGAGCTGTTTGGACCTGATGGAGCCTGGGTAGGTATTTTGCCATCCCAAGAAGTCTGAGTGGTTTTTATTTATCTTCTATAATGCAGATCAAGAGCAGATGCTTTAGCTGCAGTCGTTGTTTTGAAAACCAGCACAGCAGGATAACGCCAATCCAATCACCCATGCCAATACTGCAGCAGGAGGATTTACCACTTCTGGCTGTTGCTTCTTTGGGATAATTTCTTTGGGATGATGTCTTTTGTGAAGGTGCGATGCTGAATGTGATACGGCATTCAGCAGAGCTGCATAACAGCAACACACGAGCAAACAGGCGAATACAGTCTATTCTCCCCATTAGCACTAAGTGGGACCACACAGACATCAGGGAGAAACTATATGCTGGAGGTGGTGAGGGAAACAGGGACACTGAAAAGTTTTTCAGTAGTTCTTTTCATGCTCTGTACGCAGCAGCAGCAGATGACAATCTTCTAACTTTAAAACCTACTGATTTAAAGTTCCAAGGCGTGACTTTACAGCTCAAGTGGCCAGGCTCATCTTACTGACTGCAGGGAAGTCTCAGGCAGAACTGAAGCACTGCTGAAGCTCTCCTCAGTACGTGCTGGCTCCACAGAGCCCACTTACCAAAAGGTCCCCGGGTGCCTTGGGAAGGCAGTTGAGAGTCTGCAACTCCACCCGTCAGGGGAGAAACCCCCAGGCCTTACCTGCTCAAACCAACGGCACGCACTGAGCAGGTAGTGAGTTGGTGATACTTCAGGGCCTCCAAAGAGTCCTGGCCCCCATCTTTCAGTTCTGATAGCTTGCCAAACCTCTCTTTCTTTTCTTGTACTACTTCCCTTTGCTACATTGAAACCAGTAGCAAAGCTTATTTTGAATGTAAAAGTTATTTGTTTGAACAGACCTTCTTAGAGCTTCCCCTCGGGAGTCAGTCCTTTTCCAAGAAGCTCTCTGTCCAGCTGTCTTCCGGGGAAAGCCCACACCCCAGCCAGACGCTTGAGTACAGGCATCATCTCAGACGTGCTGCGCTGGTTGCAAGCTCTGAGTGAAGCTTTTGCTCGGTTCGAGGAAACATGAGCAAGCATGGAGGAAAGCAGCAAGCCAGAAAGAACTGTTTAGGACTAGCATGAAGCAGATACTACTGGAGTATTTTTAAAGAACCAACACACACGTAATGTTCTCTCATGTCACTTTTATCAGTCCATACCTGAGCAACTTCCCATCATGAACAGTACATTCTGTTGAAAGGATCTCAGCAGAGTTTTTGTTTATAAACAAACCCTCAGGAAGATTCACAGACCCCTGGTGAATTAAATAGTCCATGTCACAACTCAGTGCCACCAAAGCACACAGTAGCTCCCTCTTACTGGAGTTCCCACCTCTTCTCTGCCATCATTTGCTGTGTTCATTACCACTCAGTTGAGAAAAGCCTAATATTAGGCTGTGAAGGCTTCAGAACAGAGACTGCATCTTTATAATCTCCTTAGGGCTACGTCTGTCACATGTCTGAATAACACTGGTCCCAGCCATATAAACACATAGCTTCTTTAGCAATTTGTTCATTGCCAGTACCATTTTCCTTGAGGAGGGGAAGAAAGGAACTGATGAAAAGCCCAGGTTTACCTGCCTTGACCACATCCATGACGAGTCCTTTGGCGGCTCCGTATTCTCCACACAGCTTGGCAAGTGCTTCCCACATGGAATGGTCCTGTGGCCGTAGGTGCTGAATAAATAAAACAAATGCTAACAGAGCACGTGAAACCCACAGCAGGTGGGATGAGTTTGGCTGTGCAGAGAGAGGAAAAGAATTTCAAAGCCTTGATCCCATTCCCTGGCATTACCCACTCAACACTGCACTCTGATGACGTTTTTAAAAACCCTTTGCTGATAAAATATTTTACCAAATTTAAGTAGAGAAAAAGCTGTTCTGCAAAAGTATTTGAGGGGGTGGAGGTCGCCTCCTGTTTACTGAGTTAGTGTCCCAACCACAAAGTGGGAAATCTGGTGCAACCACAGAGACCTTTGCTAAGAACAAGAGTGAACTCTCGCAGAGTTGTAGGAAAAGCGTCAGTGACAACAAGCCGAGAGGTGTTGTGGCTTTTTTGAAACTAGTTTGAGCCTTGCAACAGGAAAGACTTTTCAAATAACGATAACTTGCTATTAGTGTCAAAACTGTTATTAACATTAATTTGCCTTATCGCTGTTAGTTAGATGTTGCTTTTAATGTTGACATTAAAAGTACAAGAATCGTTATGGGCATGCTAGATTCCTAGATCAGTAATTTGCATGCCATTAATATGCTATTATTATTTCACAAATAATTATTATAATATGCTTTATGCAAGCATCAATTTTCTAAAAGTAAGGGCTATGTAGCCCACAAAAAAATGCCTGTTTGTGAAAAAGGTCAAAACGTCACTTTTCAAATGTCAAGAAGTCTATAATTCGTTGGCAATTTTGCCCACCTGTGCAATCCCCATATATATTTTTTTCCTGCAAGAGTGTGTCAGAAACAACGATTAATGTGGCATGAAACTTTTGTCCTGGTGTGAGACGGGACCACCACGCAGCCCAGCACAGAGGCCCTAATGGCAGAGACGCCACTCCACGGACAGGGAAGGCAGCGGGGTTCATTCCACCTTCTCTCAGACACGTACAAGCAGGCAGCTGCACTTCAGGTCAGCGGAGAGAAAGCAAGCCTCACCGGGCAGGGTTTCTGTGCCCATCTCCCTCTCGGAGGAGAGGGGGTGTCCCTTCAAAGGGGCTGTTTCCCTTGACTCAGCGCACAGATGGCGGCTCCGGGAAGCAGCTGCGTCACTGCTGATGTCCGCAGAGGCTCAGAGGAATCTTACAGGTTGCAACTGGAAGCCAGGGCCAGCGTTCAGGCCACACTGTGTCCCCGCAGCCTGGAACCGAGTTTGGCCTGGAAAGAATCAGCAGCTCAAAAGCAGCAGTCCCCCGTAACACCAACTGGCACTTGTTTTGTACAGCAAAGGAGTATCAACATGTAGGCAAGAAAATTCAGAAATAGGAAAAACATTTTCACCCAGTCGTAAGTTTGCCAAATGTAAAGTGTTATCTCTATGAACTGTTTGGGTGTACCCAAACTTGCGTGAACCAAGGCTTTGAAATTCTTTTCCCGTCTCTGGTAAAGGTCCGGAGCCCTCCCAGCCCTGTCTAACCTGCCAGCACTTCAAAGAAGCCATTAGCACTTGTGTCCTTCAGCGCCCAAGGATCCAAGGAGCACCTCCTGTTAGGAAGCCCTTGCCTGGGAAGGGCATGACTCACTGACCCTGCTAGAGCAGAGCTGGAGGGGAAGAGTCATTCTGGAGGCAGATGAATTACACCTCCCTTCTCCTCCTCCTGCAGTAGGTGTGATTTCAGCCAGCAACCTGGTGGTTAAAGCACTAAGACAGGAGGCACTTGGACCAGCCGGGCACCTACGCTGCTGAAGGTGTGAGTGCACCAGCTTCTTCAGGCAGAAAGCTCCCTGCTGAAGCAGGGACTGGGAAGCAGGTGTCCTACAGCCTGGCTGTGGGCCTTAGCAGGAAGGGGGGAGTCTCCTTTCCATCCCTGGCCCATGGGGCCCAAGGCACAGTCAGGCACTCCCACGACGTGGGATACCAGCCACGCCGGGCAACTTCCACACCTCCCTGAAGCACCGCGGTGTCACTGAGCTTTTTGAAGTGGCTGGTGAGGCAGCAGGGACAGGAAGGAGCCAAAGTATTTTGCTTGGCCAGGAAAAAGATATTTCATGTCAAACAATTTCTTTTTTTTGTTGGGGGTTATCTTCAGTGAGAGGATAAGTCAAGCCAACAGAACCCCACTTTCTGAGATCTAAAGAGAAATTTTGTACTCCTACCACTGAATTTCAACAGGCTCTGGGGCTTTGCTAGCCCTGGTGACATCTTCGCAGCTCCCAGCAGCAGAAACCCTCCCCCACCCAAATGCGTCCTGGCACCGTTTATCAGGAGCAACCACCATCTGCTAACTATTGGGATTTTAGGGAGTCGAATATTTTGGACCTGGCAGTAGTGCAGGGGTAGGTTACACACCATGGCTCTTTATGCAGGAGCGCATGACTAAGCACGGCTCCAGGCAGGAACTGTTCCGCACTGCAGCAACATCCAGGCTCTAAACCTGAGTTAATAAAGGCCAATGTAATAAAGATACAAATTGGGTAAGGGAGCTCACAGAGGAACCGGTAAGTTTGGTATTTGTGCTCGACTGTTAAACCCCAGGATTAGCAAACACCAGAAACCTGATGGGAAAACCTAGCATCTGCCCTTCCACTGGCAGGGAATACTGAGCTTCAAAGAGGAGGAGGAAGAACAAAACGAGCAGCCACATGCTCCTTAGCTGGGAGGAAGGTCACCACAGAGCAGAGCTGCTGCAGGGGGAAGGGGAGGAGGAGCAAAACAAAAGCTCAAGCTGAGAAAGTCTGCGGACTGCAGCTGCCCAGGCAGGCAAACCCAGAATACATTCTGCACAAGTATTTTGCTCTCAGACCTCAGCGGCAACTTAACTTTGTCCGGGCTGGCTCTTCCGTTCCAGCCAAGCATCGCCTGCGATCCGACCCCCAGTACTCCAGCCAAGGTTGAGACTTCATGTTCCCCACCCGCAGGAGGGGCAGCGAGGCACTCGCATTTGGCATTTTCCACATGAAGCCCACAGCAGTCGCGCAGTACGTGCCAGATCTCCTGTCACCCAGCCGTGCAGCCTAACAAGGCCATGTAGGCACTAACAAGTAGCAGCATTCGCCTTAGCGTGGCAGATTGCTTAACTGAAAAGGTGGTCTCTTCCACCCCACCGGTTCTGGCAGGCCTCCTCTCAGCTTTACAAAGCACAAAATGGCAATAAAGCCCAAAGCAGAACACAGAGCCTCCACCTGTTTCTTTTTTCAAGAGACGCCTGGTTTCTGACATTCCCACCAGCAATTTAAGGGTTTGGGTGGTGCCTACTCTAGGGAGCTGAGGAAGTGGCTGCCAGTATTTGGCTGGCCCTGGGCTGCCTCCCTTCACAGGGGCAGGAGGGAAAAAAGCCTGGGCCAGCCAGGAAGCTGAGGAGATGGGTGGTCATGCTAAAAGGTCCTGGGAACAAGGAACATTGGGAGTTCAGGCAGAAAACTGACTTTTTGAGACAGAGTGCGATAAACACATACAAAAAATCCAAAGGGAGTTCCCCCGGCTGGCTTAGGACAACACACACAGTATTCTCACACTGGGGGTGTCCAATCTAAGAGAAAACCTTGTCGTGTAAAAACCAGGTTGTAACGAGCGCAGCAGAAGAGGCAAAGGCTGAGCGTGGGCTGAACTGGCCATGCTTCAGAGCAGAAGCCCTTGCTTGCCCACAGACATACTTTCCTCTCCGTGCTTTACTCAAAGGGCATCTTTTCACTTTGCTTTTGCAGAAGCAGATGTTCCAGGAACGAAGCGGCCGAATGCTCCAGGCTTTTTCTCCCCGGCAGAGCCCAAACAGCAGCCCCACACGAGGCCGCTCTCCATCCCGTTCTCCATCTCCACCCTGGGTCTTCAATAAAGCCTCCCCTCCCTCTTCTCCAAAAGCTGCCTCTGCCTCCCTCAGCAGCATGAGCGAGGGAGACGAGGATGAAAAGTAAAATATATATTTTTTTAACCATGAGACAGAAGAACAAATTATGAACTCAACTGCTGGATGGGGAGAAGCGTGAGGAACATCTGGGGTATCTCTGACAGCAGGGAACGTGCTCTGGGAGAAGATGCTGAAAACAAACTGGAGCACAGCAAGGGAGATCTCAGGAAGAGCTTATCCCATCCCCACTCCCTCGCGGTGCCTGGAGGCTCGGCCGGCAGCGCTTGCCACACACGGTACCAAGGACTGACAGAAAACACGTACACCTCTGTGCAAGTTCCTGCCCCTGCGTTGCTGCTTATGGCTGCTGCGGCCAGGCCGGGTTGGCGGGGAAGTCTGCACCAAGTGGGGCTGGCAGGAGGAGCGCGGCTGGCTCCGATCTGGACCCGGCACACTGGCACGCGATGGCCGCGGCCCACGGATGAAGAAGATGCAGTTGTATCGGCCCTTGCTAACCTTGAGCTCTTCTGGCATGTGAAGAAATGGCATCACTGCAGTGAATACATTCAGAAACAGAAAATAAAATTTTACTTTTTTTCTTTTTGAATGAAATCTGCCCCAGACCCCAAACCATGGCAGTGAAATGGAGAGCTCTCCATCTGAGTTGGTGGAAATTCATTTAATATATTCAAGCCATTGAATACTACTTGTTGACCAAGCCTCTGTCCGGGGTGTATGTAAAGAGTCAGGCTGTATTTGCTTTATCGAATCGCTCTGCGTTGCTAGTGCCTGAACAGCTACCTGATAACTTCTGTTCTGCTCCCCGGTTTTGCACTTTGGAGGCAAGAAAGTAAATGAAAACATGGCCCTAGGTGGAATGTGGTGTTACAGGAAAAAGAATTCACCGGTAAAAATCACCAACATCTTCAAACTATCTAAGACACACATGTGGGAGCCCAAGGCCTTGGGACGTGGCCTCCTAGGAAACCCTGCTGCTCCCTGCTACGTGTCGCCAAATGACGAGCACAACAGTGCTGCTGTCCTCATATGCTACTCAGCCAGTTAAACAAATTTCTCATCAAACTTTAAACAAGATGTGTTCACAGACACCCAGCCCCTGCAGGGGTCCCGAGGCCAATCCTCTGCCCCAATGTGGAGAAGAAGTTGGAAAAAAGCAATGGAAACCTTGAAAACAGGATTAGGCATGGGGATTGTCTTCCTCCGTCCATGACACCTGTACAGAACCACAGAAAGGGTAGCACAAGTGAAGCTTTCCCTCCTCTTGATGCGCTAGCTGATCTCCTTCCGGCTTGGCAAAGCCAGACCTGCCTGATGTCTGGTTCCTCCGTTCAGTCCCGCAGCCGGCACCTGGTGAGGCGGCCGCAGACTCGCAGGATTTCTGAGTGTGGGGGACCCCCCAGCCCCCAAGGCTGCTCTGCCCCACGGCCCAGAAACACCCAGCCTGGATCACTGTGGTAGGGCTGCGATTTTGTTCCCAGGCAATGTGCACGGGCTCACTGGAGGTTCTCCAGACCGCCACCAACTTTGGAGCCAGGCCAGCGAGGTAAAGGGTGCCGCCGCCTGCTTGGCCCAGTGGCAGCGTGCCGGGTACAGACCCTGGGCAGGGGGTCGCAGCAGCAAAGTCCCCACTGTGCCACTGCTCCCTGGAGGTGCAGACCCATCGGGACACGGAGCTTGCCCTGGGCAGCACCAGTCAGCATTTTGCTGGTTCCCCATGCAGGAAACACCCCCGGGAGACGGAGGGCTCTGAGCGGCTCTTGAAACAGCAAAGTGTGAAGGAACAAGACACCCGAGTGCTTGAGCAGACAGGTAGTAGTACCTCTGGCAGCAGGCCCCAGCAGGCCACCATCCTTACCTCGCCGAGTCACCTAGTAGGTAAACTCCCTTCACTCCTTCCCTTCCAGATACTCTTGCAGGCAGGTAGGTACAGACTCTCATACCAGGCACCAGATTAGCCCCGTGCTCTGTTCATTCCCTGCAGCTTTCATCCCTCCCCCACTACGGGGTGACCAGTTTTCCTTAGGGAACACTTTGCCAGACTCTGACTACCACAAGACTGAGTACATAATATCCCGTGGCATACTGTGTCCTCTGGAGTCAACCTAGTTCCCTTTTCACAGAGCTGCAAAGAGAGATGAGCAGGGAAGTGAGTGAACCGCTGCTTTCGCTAGAAAGTGCCAGGGGAGAGCCAGAGCGAGCTCAGCTGCCACCAGCTGTGCGCCCCAGGGGACGATGCAATTCAGACCTTTCTCAGCCTTAGGCAACCTGTTACTGTAATTTCATACCTGGGATGCACTTGTTAGTTTTTCTGATCCTTTGCAAGTCTTAAGTCTTCCCCTCACAAACCACTCCACCACCACAGGAACCGTCTGCTCTCTACTGGTGCTGTTTATATGACGAGCCATGTCCAAATGCAATGGAGGTGGGTAGGTTTTTGTTGTTCCTGGCTTTTACCATTTGGGTTTTTGTTTTAATTTTTGTTAAACTAAACAACATCATGCTTACTCTTCAGCAGCCCTTGTTCAGTGGTTTGAATGGAAGACAGCACCTCACCTTGTAAATAGGAACTGGAGGAAAACTCACCAGTGACCTCTTCTTAAGAGAAGCCGTTCCTCAGAGTCACAGGTGGCTACCCAGCGACAAAGCCATATGCTGTACCAGACATCCTTTTGTATTTAGGGTATCAATAAGCTGAAGCCTTTGCCCTGCTGGTACAGACACCGATATCCACATGCTGTCTCCGGCAAACCAGAACCTCATTGTCTCTGGACACGCGGAGGGCAATTTTGCACTTCTGAGTCATGGTTGGGTTTTATTTTTCATGAGTGTTGCTTTAATTCAGTCCTATTTATCAGCCAAGCTCCACATGAAAAATAAACAGTGTACAACAGATACTGCTGCCTCACACCTTCATTTTACAGCACCTCTGAACCCACAAACCCAACCCCCAGCGTAAGCCCCACTGATAGCACAGCACTTGTTACCCCCTTCCCTTGTACCCCAGTACAAAGCATCCATCCTTGTGCCCCCACAAATGCCACCAGAGCAGCCTCTGCAACCTGCCCAAAATCCTGCTGCTCTCTGCTCCCACAGCATCACCTCTCGCCTCCACTCAGATTGCTCTCTGCAAAGGCGGGGACAGGCTGCCGCAGCCGACAAGGCGCAGCGTTAGGCACCGGCAAGTTTCCCTTCCGCCTCAGTGCAGCGGAATCGGGAGCCACTGTTTTAATTCTTACTCCTAGATGGAAGAAAGAGGCAGTGCGTTTGTAACCGTCCTGATTCTGCTTCTGAAAACCATCCCCAGCAGCAGGAGCAGCAGCTGTGATGCTCCTGTGTGCGCCAGGAAGGCTTGCAGCTCTGCCAGGTTTATGCCGCCGCAAACATTAGCCACAGGGACAACTCCTGACCCTGCCTTTCGTCTTCACTCTTCTTCCAGCTAAGTCAGTCTGATGCCTGAATGTTCCTGCTGCACTCTTCCCCTTTTGTCCTTTCTGTAAGAAAGAAATTATCACTGCACCAGCTGTAGAAAAGTTTCTTTGTTTGGTTTTTTTTTACATTATTTATTGGTAGCCCTGCCTCAGCCAGGGAGAAGCTGAACCAGCAGGCAGGAATTCGGACTTCCCAGTGAAGTTATTTTTAACTGCAGAATGGGAACAGATTTCAAAGCCATTCGGCATGGCAGAGAAACCATTTAAAGACACACAGTCCACACCAAAGTGCTCCCTGGTAATACAAGCTTTATTACCTCAGACTGATTTGGGGCTGTTTGGTCAGATACAAGACACTCTCGTACGCTCCCAGGAGCGGGAAAGTCCGCCCGGCTGCAGTCCCACTTCTCTTCCCACCGAGCTGCCTCGCAGCCCTGCAGAGAGGAACCGCGTCTGGCTGATGCCTCCCACGGTCTGACTGCCTGGAAGGTGCCGGTTCTGCGCACACGGATGCTTGTGCGGCCGACAGCGCTCCGGGAAGGGACGACGGGGGCTCTCCTTCACACCGGCCTGATCTAAACCCGGGGACAACATGAGCCACTGCTGAGCCGGGCCCGCCCAGGCAAGGAGCCACAGAGCAAGAGCTGCAGCGCCCTGTGGGAGCGTCTGCCTCTGCTGCAAGCAAGCACTGACTTAAATTTGGAACAAATTTTAAATCCAGTAGTCTGAACTGAAAAGCATCTTTAATTTTTTAACTGGGATTTCATTGCACCACAGAAACCCTGAAAACACTAGCAAAGAGCACGACTGGAAGCAGTCAGAAAATCTCTGCTGGGAGTTCATCCGAGTTTATGTAAAAGAGGCGAATGTTTGAAATGTGGCTGCAGAAGCAGAGGGGATTTTCTGCAGTACAGGGCAGAGCTCTTGAGCCAGCACTTGCACAGTACATCTGCAGTGTTTCCTTCATTTTAAATCCTTCCATCATTTAGGCATGACATACAACTTTGTGTAAGCTCACTCACAGGGACGACTTAACTCACAAGGCTCAAGATAGATAAACATTTATAAAAACAGATTATAATTTTTTTGTGTATGTTAAAAGTTATTTCCAAATACTGTAGGGACAGAGTTCTCAAAAGAAAAAAAAACATTTAGAATAGCACAAAGTGGTGCTGACAGGTGGAAGCTGGACAAAGGTAACAACAGGAAACGGGCATTTCAGATAAAGCCACAAGAAAACACATGCTTTTTCACGAAGAGGAATCCTGCCTTCCCAAGCTGGTGGGCTCAGGGCTAGGACCACTTCTCAAGGAGGATATGGCTGTAATAAGTCTCCAGCATTACCCATGCTGATCTCTCCTGAGCACTGCTGCTGCTGCTCTCCTTATCTGCTGAGCTTTCCCTTTTACACCCATAGTCATCCTGCACAAACTGCTGTGGTTCACTTTCACCTTCCCTCCTCCAAAATAAAACTAAGCCAGCCCCACAGCCCAGCACCAGTGCAGATCCTGCACCTCCATCCCCGCTCCAAAGCCCTCGCTGAACAAGGTGCAGCTGTTTAAATTCCCCTCGGCTTGTGGCTTTGCTTCCTCAACTGCAATCCTTGCTTTCCCAGTCCAAAGCCTCAGGGGAACAGCTTCGGCCAGCGGAAGCCTCTCGGTAGGTCCACGGTGCTGCGTCTCCGTGAGCGCATGCCCTGGAAGGCAGGATCCCGCCATGTACAGCCCAGCCCGAGGGCAGAGGGGGTTCGTGTCTGGGCTGAGGGCAAACCCCCTGGGGAACAAGAAGGTCCCCTGAGTCAACACAGGGCCTGGCAGCTCAACACGAAGTTTGACACTACATCAAATTTGCTTGTAAAAAGCGGGTAATAATAAGCTGTCATAGGAAAAAAAAAAAAAGTCCTACATGATAGCATATAATCAAGAAGCAGTTGCACTTGAGCCTGGTGCAGCAGACCCCTGGCCTCCTCCTAAAACAGACCTGAAAATGGACCAGAAAATGGACCTAGGGCTTCACCTCTTGTGTAGAGACCCTTTCAGGCAGCAGGATCTTAAGAACTCCTGATTGTATTTTGAAGAGACTTTTTTTTTTCCTCTCAAAATACAACACAAGTTCCCCAAGTACACACACACAGATACATTCTGCCTTTCTCTTTCTGAAGGGAAAGCCCTTTCCTGGTTCACGCAGGGAAGGGCGGCATCAGCATTTCTAATCCAAATGGAAATCAAGGCCACTGCCTCACAGCTGCACGCAGGCAGCTGTTGAAAGCCATGTTGAAAGCCATTCCTGGGATAAAAGGCTTGAATGCCCCTAACCCAGCGGTTAGTCAGGGCCGGGTTTGGTTGGGCCAATACCCGCCTTCGGTTCACACAGTTCTCTCACGCTTGGTACCTCCATCCCTGTTTAGATATTCCCTCAACAGCATCCATCCTTCTTTCAACGAGAAATAGTGAACTGCCAGTTTGGAAGCTAAGTAATGCAGTTTTGCCTTTCGCGCACACGCAAGAGCCTGCTCCATATACTGGCCTGTGGCAAAACATAATCTGAAGGCAAATTGGGGGAAAAAAAAAATGGAGGAAATTACGCCTTTGGAAGTATCACCTCCTTTAACCCTTCCCAAAGGGCTGTTTCACTCTATGAAAAGACAACAGTTCCCTAAAAGGATGAAAAGGTTACAGGGCTTGATCCCAAATTTCTCTGGTAATAAATACTTCATTGTTTGTGCTATATATGAAATTAGTGACCTCTGTGGAGTTATCAGTCTTTGACTACTTACGACATTTTCCTCTCCTCATTTTGGCAGCTCAGATTTCCATTTACATTATGTTTTGGATAAAAGTCTCATCTCCACAGGCAGGGAGGACTCCTTGTGCCGCCCAGCAAACTGTGTTAAATAATCACAGCAGAGCAGTAAATACCTGGAAGAGCCCAGACATGCACCTGAGAGGGGGACACCCCAAACCCCCACCCTGCCTGACCGTCTGCCATTAACTGTGACTTCAACAAGTACGTGGGAAAGAACCAGGATTCTCCCTTTTTAAAGCAGACCGAAATTCCCCGCATCGACAGAGGACGGGCTCGCTGGTGCGGCAGAGCTCAGGCTCAGGAGGCGGCAGCCTGCGAGAGCGGGTGAGCCGAGCTGTTCCAGGCTCGCACCCCGGGTCGCTCCTCTGCTGCAGCAACGAGCCCGCAGGCTCGGAGCGGCTCCTCAGCTGCTGCCTCGGTATCCGGCCGGCCAGCTCGGTCCTAAGGGATCAAACAGCGCGGTAACCCCTACAGCCCTGTGATTGACTTCTCCTGTTGGCAGAAAGGGTGCAAACAAAAACCTCTGGCACAGGGAAGTCAGGGATCCAGGAATCTGAAGATCGTTTGGCTTTTTTGGTTTTAAATGACTGTGGTAGAACAGAAGCAAAAATATGGTTGCAAGGCAGAGTTTTCATAGTTACAAAACCTAGCAAGAACTTAAGGTTTTTAGTCGTTTCACTGGACTAATCAAGAAGAAAACGGTCCACTATCTCAAAACGATTCTTCCTGAGCCTAAGCACATGAAGGCAGGACCATCCAAAGGGAAAATCCTACCTGGCCACACCGACCTGGCTGCATGCGCACGTCAAGCCTCACACGTATGTCAAATTCTAGAAACAGCTTTGTTACAATAAATTACGGCCTTTTCAGCACCTTGTGGTACTTTTAAAACCTAGTCTATCATTCTCTAATCATATTTCCCTGCAAACAAACCCTGTTTTTCTGTAAACTAAAGTAACTGTGAACCGCAAAGCCATCATCCACTTAGGCAAAGTAGATTAATTATAACCTGCTCTTTGCAGGTGACTAGCTTTGAATACCAACAGGGTTGTGTTAATTTAATGTACTACATGCCATGCTAGTCTCTGGCTTTTTCATTTCAAAACCAATGCATCAAAACAGTAGGAAGCCAGTTACTTTGCTACTTGGCCATTCTTAAGATATTTTGTATCATCAGTTTAAAAGTTAACTAGTTTCATTTTTAACAGTGTCCTGAGTTACAATGCATGATTAAATGCCAAATACCAAAACAAAGATGAAACTATCCCTTAGAGAAAATTTCTGGGGGTTTTCTTTTACTTTTTCTCCTCTGGTTATCTAAAGGGCCTCTCCCAAATTTATTCCAGAAAAGAACAAAAAGGACACTTTAAATATTCATATTACTCACAGACAAATAGAAAACTGTGTAAGAACTAACAAGAGTCCAAATTAAACATTAATCCAAACAGCGTCGCAAATCTTGGGTGGTTTAATTTATTTTTTATCCCCTCAGGAGCACCTTTTCTTCAAACCACCCCGCAGCACGTACTTGTGTCCTGGACACAGAGACAACATGGAGAACCATCAGAAACCACCAGCAAGCTCACAGTCGATATCCCTTAAAGAAATGCAAGAAAAAGCAATGCCATGAGGTCAAGTGCCTCTATGCTGACACCTTTTGACTTCCAGTTTCTGGGAATTCAAGTCAATTTGTCATTAAGAACAGAGATAAACTACACAGAAGCTAATTAAATGCAGTTAGCTTATGCAAAGAGCAGTGGTATGACTGTGCCATCTGCAGAATTGACTTTACCCATTAACTGAATGAAATTACATCTACAGGAACCTGCCCCAGATGAGCTTTTTTCATGTTTTACCCAACTGTTCAACTATTTATCAAGAAACAACAAGTTAGAGATTAATTATATATTTAGGCACTGACAGTTGTGTATCAAGCACTTTGATAAAATACTTTCATGTACCATTAAAAATTGAGAAACTTCAGTTCTCTTGTAAAACACGACATTTAGCAAGCCGGCGTTCTCCAGCATTAAGTGCACAGACTAACAGCAAGACAAAACATATTTAAATATACCAGAACAAAGCATAACTCCAACTTCTTCCTCCATCAAAAGGCTATTCGTGAAGTATTTTGTAAAGCCCATAAACTTGTACGCCATAGCACACAGGATGAGGCCATTTTACTTAGCGCATACTGCAGCAGGCAGTTTTCGAGCACGCTGCATCGTTCCCACCAGGGACACCCATTCACTGAGTTGGGCACCCATATCTGAACATAAAGGAGGACGAATAGCGTTTCCCTGCTGGTAAAACCTTAGTACCCATTTAGTACGCGAAAAAACCCGGGTGCCTTTACCTGAACACAAAGCTGACTGTGCCTTAAGTGTTGGTCCCCCAGACCCTCAAGGATTATATCCAGTATTCTTATGTCTACAAAGAGATTTACCACCATAGGCAGAAAGAGCAAAGCGAAGGGGCCAGCGCGGCGCTTGCAGAAAGCGCAGGGGAAGCCACGCGCACTGCTGACCTCAGGTCTGCTCGGACGGCTCCTACACTTTAACAACCGACATCTCACAGCAGTGCGAGCTGGCATCGCTTTCCATAACCACAAGGAAATTTTAATGAAGCTGTCCTTTGAGAGCTTTCCAATACCAAAACACAGTCAACATCTGACCTTGAAACCTGGCAGAACTGAAGCTTTCTTCTGAAAAAGTGTCTTTTAAATCAGCGTATTACAGGTGCCTGCTCATTTTTTAATTTCAAGAAAAGAATCCGCAGTGGCAGATCAAGAAGAAAAATAATTTTACAACTTTCAAATCCCCATCTCCTAGCTGCACACTAGTAGAAGCAAAGCAACACGTCTGTTGCCTTTGGACTAGGGGGATAGTCTGGGTCAAAGACATAAAAAATTATCCAAGTCACTAGATGGAAAAGGGTTTTCAGATTGCTGTAACAAGTTTTCTGAATGGCTGATGCTCTTAGACAAAACGCAGCAGGCATTATTTACTAGACTCGCTTAATTTTACTCCTAACTACTAGAGGAGACGGTACAAAAGCTTAAAGTAAAAACAGCCTCGGAGTAGGAAGATGAATATAAACTGATCTGACAATAAAAAAAAGTTTAATCTTTCCTATTAAGCATGTCTGACATATTTTGTATGTCTGACTGCATTTAACAACTGTCTACTGCAAGACTTCTCTTTCCACTGGAAGTAACAAATTTAAGTACTGAATGAGCCAACAACAGCCTAAAAAAGGCAGGAACTCTAAAATGAGAAGCTGATCCCTTACTACAAATTGTTCTCTCACATAAGCCTGTGTCCTAGAGCCATAAATCTTCATTATATTGCTGCTGCAACCAGTTGCTTCACATTCCACAGACAGCTACTGTCAAATATTACGCAGTACGCACTGACAGATTCTGCAATTTTGAGCTACTTAACTCGGCTCCTGTGAGTATCCTATCGTGGCAAATGGTAAGCAGCGAGAAAGTACAACACAGATTTCTTCTCATCTGAAGTTTTAAAATAAATTCTTCATCTGAAAGAAAATTATCTCAGTTCTAGCAAAATTCCGACCATCTGGAGTCTCACTTATTACTTAATAAGAAAGTTAACGAGTCAAGCAAGCTGGGTCTCCACGCATTTTCCTGCTCTGGAATTGCTTGTTAAGAAACTTTGCTTTTTCACTTTCTTGAATAAGTTATGAACATACATAAAACTTTATGGAAAACTGAAGAAGTTTCAAGGTAGAAGCCTTGGGTGTTATTTTATAATCAATACCTCAGATGTCAAGAATAATCCAAGAAACTTTAACTTCAAGGAGATTTATACAGCAGGAAAAAAAAGCAAAACCCACAAACCCAAAAAGGTGCTTTGCTTCAAAAAAACCCAATGTGTGGCAACAAACCATGCTGACATACCCGGAACAATCAGATACCAGTTTCAGACATCCCCAATAATTCACTTTTGGTTCTAAACCGCTGTAGGAGCTTCTGCTGCTTCCACATCAGGAAATCAGAAACTCCAAGCAGCAAGGATGAATTGGAGGCAATCCTTAATACTACTGAACATTAAAGGAAAGGTCACACTCCACGGAAGTACTAGGAAGTGGCTAAAATTGTAGGCTTCATCTCTATTCACTCGAGGAAACGTCAGCACTGCCAAAATACGTAGCGCAATCCTTGCCTTCAGCATCTCACTGAACTTGGTCCCTCTATATCCCGTAGTTCTGCAAACCGGCAGTCTGAAGTGCCGTGGAGCTCTGTTGCTACCACAGTAACAACGATGGCTGAAGGGGTTAATTGCTCCCTTCTGGTACTTGCATTGATATAGTAAACCGATGAATTATTAAATCAACAAATTATTAAGTCTTGATCAACAGTAATGGCTATAAAACCAAAGGAAAAAACCACACACACTTAGATAACAAAATGGCTTGCAAACCCATCATAATCTAGCGGAATTTGAGCAACATTTGAAACATACATAGTATCCGGATGGCACCAAAACTCTGTAATTCAGCTCTTAATGTTTTGCCAATGGTAACACCTTTCCTGCTTATAAATCTGTGTGTTCCCTCAAAACCAAGAATTTGGAGATCATGAAACAAAGCTCATATTTTAAAAAAAATTTTCATATTTCCAAATGGCCAAGTTCTCAGTCACCAAATAAGTTTAATTTGTAACTGTTTCAACTCAAAGCTCTTAAAATATAACCATTTCTGGATCCCTCTATGAAAGTGAGAAAAGGAGAATCTGGGGTTCTTGCCAAAGACTCTATTTTAGGCAGTTATTCAGAACCAGCAGTTTCTAGATAAGAGGCCTGAACTTCTCTTACCTCAATGTTCTGAGAAAGGAGCGATGCACACTAGTTAAAAAGAGACTAAACCAAGAGTCACTAGATTAACCCAATTTTATCAGAATACAAAAGAGAAAATTTAAGTTTTATCCCAAAACACTTTAGGATACACATTCCCACCTGCACCCCCTCACTTTCCTCCTCCTCCCCCCCAGCCCCAAACTACAAGCCTATAGAAACCAGGGAGCTTATCTGCATAGAGAAAGGAATAACATAGAAAAAAACACTTGCAGAAGTCATGGACCTAGAGTAATTTCTGTAGTGATTAGGTTTTTAAGAAGCCAGTCTCCCACAAATGCCTTTGCAGCTCCATTAGTTTGTAGAAAGAGCCATCTTCAGATTTACAATCAGCAAAAAATATCCGATGTTTCAAATTTTCTGCTTTAATCAAGTACAATTTTATTTTCTATACAACTGCTGTCTTTGTAAATATTTTGGTATCAGGTCCTTGGCATAACAGCAAAATCAAGAATTGTGAAGTTCAGCTATACTAACATGTGATTTTATCTTTTTAAAGACAAATCAAGTCTTATGCCACAAGAATCACTGAAAGGTAACTTCAGAATGAAAACTAGAATTTCTTGTGACAACAAGCATTTCATAAAGACCCACATCTGGCAGGCATAAAACATTTATGAGAGACATTAAAAATTTTAAAGTCTTAAAATGTACCTGGAAATCCAATACAAGCCAGGTCAGATTAAACATACCTGAAAATTCAGAGTAAAACAATATAGAAGCAATTGCATTTATATATTATTCTAGAACCAACTTAATAAGTTATGCTTGAGATATTATTAATAACTTTTGGAGGAGGAGGGAGATGGACACGGAAACACTCAAATGCATGTTTCCACAGAAGATTTTAAACTGCTTTGTGACAAAACAGGCAAGAAAAACACTTTTATCTAAAATTACTCTGAGCTCCCAACTGCAGCTGAGGTTGTCCTTCTGTAGGCATGTGTGAAGTTGACCTTGAGCTGCCAAATCAAAAACTAAGCTCCACAGCATGTGAAATCAAATCAGTCCCTTAAAAATGTCATAATGTAGTTTCTACATATTTTTATTTGTCAGCCATGGAAAGAAGAAAGAAAGATAAGAGTATACACAAATTATATTCACAGGTATTGGACTAAAACCAATTCCAACACAAGTTACAGAAGCCTCAAAACATCACCAAGTAATCTCATGAAAAATTAGTTTCCCACTCTGCCATTATAGGTTCGGTTGGTTCAAATGATGCCACCCCAGAGGAAAGGCAACACGAGACCCCTTTCCCTCTTGGACGCCAGGCGCAACACAGGCCAGCTCACAAGTAAGAGTTCTGTCCCGTAACCAGTGCTGGGAACAAATTGACTCGATTTCCACCCACACCAGAAGCTCACATCTTAAAACCCAATACCAGTTCAGCACACTGTTAACTGTTCATCAGGGATGGCGAGCGTGAAACAGCTAGCAGGTCCCTCGCCTAAGGACAGTCCTTGCTGAAGAGCTGAGAGCACCGACAGCGCGCCACTTGGCCCTGCCGCTGCCTCGTACCATCTACAGACAGAGGGTGGGAATTGCAAAGGACCGTCAATCTGCCGTCTCTTGGCAGTATTCAATTCAAAGGAAAAAAAATTAATAAAGCAATTCATACTAGTTTGACAATGTCAGAATCATCACAAGCACATTGATCCTACTGATACTACATTAAAAAACACCTTTCCAGATTTAAGAAACAACCAAGTTCTCCATACCAATTTCTGAGCTCTTTTAAGGCAACATAATACTGCAATTAAAGCACGTGAACATTAAGTTTTCTTATTTATTTTTAATTAGAAAGCCACTTCAGTTACACAAATCTTCATTGTTTCAAATTAATGTCAACAGCTTAAGTCCTGATCCTGAGAACAGATTCATTTAAGTGAGATTACTCTCATACACTGTTTACTTTGTGCAAGTATCTGCAAGATTCAGCCCTGAAGTCGCTACACAGTTTATAACTACGTTCCTCATTTGTGAATAAACTCACCTTTGAACTCAGGAATACATCGTTCTGTCATGTGCCATCATATTCTCTTAAGTTCTGCAAAAGCACATTTATATCTATTAATTCATAGGCAGGTGAGTACGTCAGAAGAAGAGATGAAGAGCTATCAGAGATCACAGCATCTACATGGCAACCGAGGAAACATGCAAGGAAACCCAACGCCGCACAATCGGACATGGTTAGCCTCAGGAGCAAAATACTAACAATAAACATTCAGGCTGTTTGCTACAAAATTATACATATCAATCAAGACCACTTTGCAGCACCTAATGCGTAAGGATCTAGAAGTGCTTATTACAGGTGAGGGAGGGGAAGTGTCTTCGTGTCAATGAGGTCAAGATTTCACCCTAAATACTGAGTTTGGGTGGAGGTGAATAGGAGGTTGCACTACACTGAAAGACCACTCTTGCTCACTTTTTGGAGAAAGTGAACAGCTGTTTCAAAGCAAAATCTACATGCCACTGAGGACAAAGAAAAGTATGTTATCCAGTTGGAGCAGCAAGTGTAGTTTACACAGCCAAGAAGTAGCTTGAGTTTTCTAACAACACACAATATTCTTATTCTTTAAGCATGTGTCAAGGGACCTGGTTTAAACACTGCCCGAGAGGTAGCACAAACTGCAGCAGGACAAAGGCTCTCTCAGTACTATCCTAGGTCATCACGGTCAAGTACAGAGGCAAAGACTCTGCATTTGAGTTGTAAAAGAAGCATTTCAGTACCTTCTGAATATTTCTCAAGTGCTGACTCTGAAGGACCCCTTGTTAGCCTCAAAACAAAGCCAAAAAAAGCAGGGAGCACAAATACGATTTGGAGAGACTTGAGGATCTATTAATATTAAACTAGGCAGAGGACTAATAGATTATGTTCAAGACATACACCAAAAAAATGCACACCAGACAAAACAGTTAAACTATTTGTTACACTAGGACACAGAGAAGTTGTTTGGAAATTCTCTGAAAGAATCAAGGAGCAAACATCTCTTGCTCAGTTTGTTTCTGTTAATCACTAAACACAACAGATACGAAGCATTTTCACTGAAAACATTTTTTTTTCTATTTGTGTGTCCTGTAACTCAAGACAAGCAGGTTGCAATAACATTAGCAGGCCATACTTCTGAAATCCATAAAAAAGAAACATACTTTTATATAATCAGAAAGTTTGGAATTAACAGCCCTAAGATATTAAAACAAATAGACTCCAATCAAAGGTAGAAGTAACTGAAAAAAAGATCAGTATCTGTAGTTAAACAAGCCATACTACAAACCCGTCCACCCTCATTTTTCAGGCATACCCATTGAAAAACACTTCTAACTGAAGGTCTGCTGCTGTTGTTTCCTAAGCTGGTTTTCAGACTAACACCCCTGTGTAGAAACATGGCTGGAGGACAATGAGTGAAGAACAATTTATGTCATACCTGGGATCTCCACTAAAGAACACAGGCTGCCTAGACAAGGACGGAGAGGAGAAAATTGCTTCTTGCCCATATTCACCATAATGGCCACGAACAGACCTTGGGAAACGGAAAGAAAATGCATTCCTTGTGCTCTATCTTCCTGCTTTGAGCTGTTTGCACATGCTCAGGGTTCTTGGAAATAGGTGCTATTTCAGGGGACTTCATTTTTCACGTACTAGATTACTTCAGTCCTGAAAGCCCCTCAGCTGTTTTTGTGAATAGAGAAGTGAAATGACTAATATACCATAACATCCCCAACGGTATCTTCAGCTTTCATTCACTGGCTTCCATGGTTTACATGCGCTTCGTGAAAACAAGTTCAATATGCCTGCACGCTTGCTTTTCTTTCTGTTATCTCTCCTCTTCAAGCGTAAGAGACAGCCAAAAAGAAGCACCAGGTCAGGATTTACTACTTCAAAATGGGATTTCTAACAAGAGCTGAAACTCAGCTTCTTAGACAAACTACCTTATTCCTTGGAATGTTTTAGGCAATGTTCTAGGAAAAACTGACCACATACAACTGGGAAAGTATTAGTTTCATCACAAATTTCTATTCTTAAGCAAGCTCCCCTCTGCAATTACTAGAAAACATATACAACTTGAAATGAATTTAAAAAACAGTAAGAAGTTATGGGTGAGGGCAGAAGTTAAGTGACTCAATTTTAGTAGCTGTGACTTCCAACTGGTATTTCAGTCAAACTATTACTCTGGTTTCACCCCAGCGGCATAGCTATATCGCTTGAATAGCAATTTGCCTTCTCTGCAGCGATGCCTGCAGTCGTGGGAAATTATTGCTCTGGAGGCCACACGCATAACACCCTCACCGTGCCGTGCAAAGATCCCCTAGCCAGGGTCAAACAAGTCTGGTTTGGGAACAGGAGGTAGCCATAGGTCCCGTCAGCATGCTCCCTCTCCCTGCCTGCTGGCAGAGGGGCTCAGAAGGGCACCGCTTACCAGCTAACAAGTCAGTCAGCCCGCAGCACCGTCCTGGTATCTCCACCTCTGAACCATATGGTGAAACTCTGCAAAGATGTGTACGAGCGTGTGCTAAAACAAAGTGGTGCTCCAACGTGACTTAACCGTACAGCCTAGAGAAGCCCACAGAACCTCAAGCCCTGCAAACTCGTGAAGGATTCACATACAAATTCTTGAACCGCCTGCAACAGGTAAGAGTGAGAGTTTGCAAGGTAAGGACTCCACCTCTTACGAAATAGAGCTATATGAAGCTTATTGCTCACAGCACTTTGTAGTCCTTTGATGAAGTGTGCTATGTAAGTGCAAAGTACTATCATTAAGTCAAACTAAGAATTTTTTTAAAAAAATATCTAGGAATTTCTCAGCATTTCCCTGTTTACCTAACAGATCAGTTCTTTATAAAAATAAATATTGGGAGGACAAAAGGGACAGTTCCCCCTCCAATTTTAGTAAATAAGTTTCATTTTTCCATGCTAAAATCTGCAATATCTTTCAAAAAAATATCAAAACACCTAAGAGAAACTGAGGGTGCATCAGAGTTGCTTACAACTCATCTACTTTATTCCTGTGGCTAGGATACCATCAGAACTTTTAAACCTCACAGATTTTTCTTGAAAGGCCATAGTATCAGAAACAGTATTTGGCAAAGACTCAGTGAAGAACAGTTTCCTAATACTCAGCAGTAACCCTTACAATAAATTTAAGGGAAAAATACTTTGCTTTTTTTCCTCTTTGTTTTTTTTTTTTTTTTCTTAAATCAGGTACCAGCTATGTTTTGTCCCTCCCATTTCTATGGTATTTCCAGTTTCATGTATTTAGACCAAAGACACTTTCCAAAAGCTGGTGTACAACATCTTTATATACACTACAAATTCAGATTACCAGACTATAGTCAGACATTGAATATATAAATAACTTTGCAAACTATTTACAGGTTTTAAACTAATCAGGTTCCAAGCAACCAACACTCTTAAGGCAAATTCATTTGTATGACTGGCTGTCTGGCCTTTCAGCATTTCTCTCCCCTCCCCAACCCCCCAGATATGATAGGCAATAAACATAAAATTGAATAACCCCTTGCCCTGTATTGACAGAATTTCTTGTATGGAGAAATGATCTAACTACTTATGATCTTTCCTCAAAACAAGGAAAAACATATAGAAATGCATTTCTGTGTTCGCACGTCAAGAAAATCATTAAAGTGCATACCAAGAAGTGGAAATCCCAATGTCTTATAACAACATAATTTTTGTATGCACTTGACAAATGGATTTGGGAATTTGGGGAAAGCATGAGTTTAAAGCTGCACAACCCTTTTTAGTACTATGCATTTATAAGCTCATTAGATAGAAAATCTGAAGAGCTCAAAGGGATTTTCTGTAAGAGGTGACACTGTGCAATATAAAATGCAGTAAAGAGTGGATTTTCAAAGCAGATGTTTAACTACATTAGAATTTTTCTCTTACACCATATTGCTGTGCAAGATACTATTCACCATTTAAAGGGATTCTGCACATCATGCCAATCCTTATACTGGAATAAAAATTGGCCATTTCAAATAGTATCTTTTTGTTACAACATTGTATTCTTAAGTGCAATCACAGCGCAATCCCTTTTGTCAATGCATGACTGAAGCAACCAAGCATATTCTGGTGAAGTAAACAGGATTCACATACCAAACGTGCTTAGTGCCTTCCTTTAAGTCCCAATCATCACTTTGTTCTTACTATTTTTCAATGCCCTGATTAGGTCTTTGTTTGGAAGTAATTAGCTATTGTGGTTTGAAGGATTTTGGAACAAAGCAGAGACTTTATACTGAATGCAGAGGTCATCTCCAACAGAGACAAAAGGTGGCAAATTATCGATTAGCTTTATATTTAGAAGCATCCCTTGGTTCACTGCTAGGATTGCTCCAGTCATCTGCTTCAGGTGTGGTCTTGTAGTGTCGCCATGCTGACTTATTAAAAACAGGAAGTCTTTCAAATGATTCACTTGAAAGGGCCTATGGAAAAACAAAAGCAATGGTAAGGTATCACTAGAAATACTGACAGTGAGATGATGCTCTGGGGAGCTCTACAGTTAGAACTTCTGTATCGAACAAGTGTCTCATGTCACAACAGCCTTTTGAAAATTCTTCAGCTGCGACTAATCATTGTAGTCATAGTCAAAGTACTAGTCATTGTAGAAGTTGAAAGCAAATAACAACACTTTAAAATATTTCCCTTCTTTCCAGGGAGTAGCATCTACAATGATAGCAAAAAAAAACCAAAAAACAGTTTTGGTCAAAAACATTTTAGGGAGATTTGTCATTGTCATTCACACTGGGCACACCGCTACTTTAGTTAAACACTTCTCCAACAAACTGAGACTCTTTCAGCATGCTGATCTGTGAGGACTGATCTAGTTCAGTCCATTAGCATGCCTTTTTTCTCTAAGACAGACCATGCCTTTTTCCTCCACACATACATGCACAGAGTTAAACCCATCAGAAACTAAAGTTAGCACAACTCACTCACTACGTACAGCAAGGCAGTGTCACAACGCTAAGTCAATGACCTGTACATGAGCTATATGCCTTTAAATTCCCTGATGAAATTCAAGCAGTTAGTTTCAACCTTAGCCCTCCAAGTAGCCTGGGATCTCCCAAAAAATGACAATGGGAACAATACAGTCTATTGCACAAAAGCAAAGAACTGCACAGAAAAAAAAAGTACTGGTCAGGAGTCAGACAGTAGTCTTCTCAGTTTTATATTGGTCAGAACTTTCAGAATCAAAAAGTACTAACCAAAATTATCTCTCATCACACAGTTCTTTGAAAATTTAGCACTTAAGACAGATTAACAAAATACAAAGATCCAACAGAGTGAACTGGGAAAAAAACCAAACCAAAACAAAAAACAAACCAACAACGCAAGCTAACTAGTATTAGTAACAGGTTAACATTTATAACTCCTGCTTTTATGATTCTCTGTAACTGATTTAGATAAAATATAATGAAGATAGCAATCACAGATTTGAAAACTAGTTGAAGAATGAAAAGAGAGAAAGTTCACTTATTCAGCCTGCTATAAACTATCAAATTGCACTGCATTACTAGCTTATAAAAGGGTCAAATTCATACCTTCAAATAAATTACAGCATCCGAACCAACACCTTCCATTGAGTAGAGTTTAAGGTCACCTTGAAAGTACCTAGCGTACAGACGAGAAATTGGCAAGCCATAACCAAACCCAGCCTAGAAAAACAAGGAAACAAAAGGAAAAACATGGTGGAAAGTTAAAAAAAAGAGGCAACAGATCACTTCAATCATTTACAAAGCAGAAGATACCTAAATATTAGATTTGCAACAGATTATTCTTCAAGCTTTCCTTTATTACTCAGCCTGCACTATACATTGGTATTCAACCTTTTGAGCAATCTCCTTTTTTCCAAGGTCTAATTTTTTAGCTTAAGTACAGAAAACTGAAAGATATCAGAGCCCTTTGTTAGGACTACCTTGTCCATTTTGCATTTCCTCAAGAGGCGGGTAGGTGTAACATACAGTACATGCTGCCTCCATTTACTTCATCTAGGTCACACCATTAAGTGATTGCTGGTGCCATACTGCAGTAGAGATCAGAAGACTACATACAAAGCAATACAAGGCAAATGATCTTTTGTTTACCCACGTAACAAAAGATCAGGATTCCACAGCACCCAATGATCTACTGAGGACTGAGACCCTGTACATATCACAATTTTCAAAGCACAGGAGACTTGACAGGTACAAATTTTAGATTTTAAATTTCCAACACTAATATCCATAACCATATCTGCAACAACGTCAACACTTGACACGTTTTCCAACTCACTCTTGTCAGAACAAGTTATAAAAACACCAAGCCTCTCTGCAGCCAGGGAGGAAGGTTTTGGTCTACACATCATCTCTTTCCGATGACTGGATATGTGTTGAGAATCGCAGTGGTTGATTGTTCACCTGAGCCTCTCCTGAATTTTTCAGAACTGTTCAGAGCAATAAAGTAAGGATTCCAGACATACAAGCATTTGAAAATAAGGATGTATATGGCAATGGAGTAATAAAAATTTTCCATAAGAGTGGATTACAAGAAGAATTAGACATCTCATGTTTTCAGAAAACCAGTAAACTCATTCCGCTATAATATTTCTACAAAGGTAACCTGACAGACACTGACAATCATGGCCTGCATCTTAAAAACAAAGTCCCAATATGATACAGAAAAGAGAAGGTTAAGAAGCAGGACTTGTGAGCATTATTCACAGCTTATATGTGGTATCACTTTATAAGAAATCCCTTTAGGGAGGGGTGAACATTAAAGAACTTGGTACTACAGTATTCATCACAAATTCTCTTGCTGTCATCTACCATCTCTACAGTATCTTTTGACCTCTTTGTCTTGTTTTTACATGAGTCTAAATTTAGTGATCTTAAATTGGCTAGAGTTGCTCACCCTGATGACTGAAATAGTTCTTCTGAGCAAAATGAGAAACAGAAACGCCAAAGATGCCCTTTTCTACTCACACTGCTTGTCATAGTTAGTGTCCGTTTCCACAGTTAAAACAGTTGCATAGCTGCACTTTTTCAGACAACAGTATGCTTTAAAAACAATAATTCTCAAAGACTCCCAGCAATCCTGAAAACATACTATACTTTCCTCTCTCCAGAATTATGCCTCCTTAAAACCCATGCCCAACTTCTGTTTGCCTCCTGCTCTTTCTAGGAAAAAAATCTTTTTATACTCTGTGCTAGCCTACATAATTATTTCATACTTCCCTCTTCCAAAAATTTCCTGTCAGCATCTTCTCTACATTGTTTTCAGGGTATTTTCTAAAAGCAGATAACTTAAGAAATATGAAGATGACAGATCCCAGATGAGTACCTTAAGGCAAGATCTTGCAAAAGGTCTATTTTGCAAAATACAATTAACAAGAATTGATTACTACACAGGTCTGTGCTTGACCTAGAGGACAGAGTATAGTCAATGATGGCACATCTGCCTTGAGAAAAGAAAGCTTTTTAGAGCCCATTTCTCATTAAATTTTACAGCATGCATTATACAAATAGGAAATTATTAAATTCCTGTGTTACTAATGTCTACAGGTGTAATTAAACCTAATTTAAGCCACGTGTCTCCCACTATAAACAAATGCTGCCAGAGAATCATTAAATTCTCTAAGAAAACCTAATTATCATTAAACATTACCATGTGTTTCTAATGTTTCCATTATGTGCATAGCGAGCACAAGACCTGCTAGAATCTGAATGCTGCCATGGTTACAAGGTTTCTCAGCAGTTTTTAAAGAACATTTGTAATGACACTGAGAAAGAATTTTCACCAATCATCAAAAAGATCCCACTCCTCAAATCCATGAATGTTTCATAAACTAGACAGGGATCATATAACAAGGGGAGGGAGAGTTAGAACGAAAAAATATGTCTGTTTACACTGCAATTTAGTTTATGGATATTATCTAAGTCAAGAACAACATGAGCACAGACCTACCTACCTTCTGGAAAACTGTAATTCTTAAGGGCTTTGGTCTTTGGCACTAAGCAATAAAGAAACTCTCCTCCTGTACGGACTTCAAAGAGGATTTATGCAGAACCTTTCTGCTGAAGGATTTTTATTTCTAGACTGACACACAAAGTATAGCATACTTGTTTTTATAACCGGACCTGGGCCATAATACATAATGTGTGTCAAGCTTCTCAGCTAAAGTCCTTTCTCCTTTTCGTGGAAAGATATGCCACAGACTCTCAGTTCTTGACTTTTTTTCTTTCCACACATACAAATAACAGAGCTTAACATCTCTTCTCAGCATTCAATCATGTACAGGCGTCGGTCAGACTCACAGGGCAAAAGCTGCCAGGTTCACAAAAGAGGGGGATACTTTGCAGGTCTGATTATAGTGACTGAAGAATAAAACAAAGCCTGAGGATGGGGTACAGTAGAAGAAAACTAAGTATAAATGCCACAGAATCAAAGCAAGCAGTCTTGAAGATGAGGAATAAACACAGGAATGCATTGCTAAAGATGCATGAGGAAAAAAAAAAAAAAAAGAATAGTGTCAATCCTAAGCTGAACACATTTTACAATCAGAGCGCCACAAAGGAAGAGACATTCTAATAGTGAATACAACTGGTAATCAAGGTATAAGTTTATAGTGAGAATAAGTTTCAGGAAATCTTTGTAGGCTGATACAGTAAATTGCTGATCAAATGTGAGACAGAACAAAGGCAGATTATGAATCAAGAACGATTCTACCACTGACAAAGAAAAAAGCTTGTATTTCAATTAAGGTCTGTTCCCTATCACTCATCTCATTCAAGATGATTTTCTATGTTTGAAACATATTAAGATGTGTTGCAGAGTTAGGAGTACAAAAGATTAATATGAAGTCAATGCAGATACAGGACTGGGTTTCACACCTACCGCGGTGGCATCAAACACTGGTGAAAACAATGCAATACACTTGTGCGCCACAATGCTGTATGAACTGTGGACTAAGGCAGTACCATAAAGATGTTCTGCTAAAAGTCTAAAAGGAAATTTATTACCTCTGAACTGGTTCCACCCTCAGCTCACTGTTAATTATGCTACACCAGAAATAGTCACATGCTCTCTGCACCACATTTTATTAGCTGCCTAAAGGCACTTCAAACACAGAATTATCAGCAGGAAAAAAAAAAAAAAGAAAAAAAATCACTTAAGAACATGCTAGTGTTCCTAAATAGGAAAAATAAATTTCTCAAAGAATCAACTTTTTTGACATGCTTGAAGGTAAAGGATTACATCAGAAGCAATAGAGAACAAAGATGAGAAGAGGCAAGAATACTGTACCAGTATTAATCCGCTTATTGAAAGCCAATCAAAAGGAACAGTAGCTGTATCATTTTAATCACAATGACCCCCATATGTAATCTAATGAAATAACTTAATAATAGTAATTTAATTTTAACAATAATTTTTAAAATCATGCTTGGTAAAAGATTCTACACATTCAACACTGAAATTATTCCCTGCTTAGAAGAAACTGTGGAAGTTTTGTTTGTTTGAAATCTGACCCTTATACATTTCAGAAGGGAATATCATGTGAGATATCTCCAACTGGATAGGAATATACCAAAAGTGTTCATATCAGATGGAGGTTTGGGGATTTATTTTTTTAAATGTATTTTCACAGTCCATAACTTACATGAAAATAATTTTCAAAGTTCAATATAAGCTTGTGTATTAGCAGGACGTGTTTCTCAACTGCTATAATTCTGACAATGTGGTTCACCTTTTCAATACATTTATTACAGGAAACTTAAATAAACAATACTTTACACACCAAGTAGGAGCTCATTAGATTATCCACCTTCTCAGTAACACAGCACTAAATACCCTGTTCATTAACCTATGAAAATATTGTGCTTATACAAACATGCTTGTTTCCGAGGATATAATGTCAAAGAAAAGCAATTTTCTATTCCAAAGACTAAGTGATGATAACAGACCCCATTTTCTTCCGACGTTTTACCTGTATAGAATTGCTAATGATAATCAATTTCTTCAATGGAAAATGTCATCCAGTAGATTGCAGTGAAGGGAAATGTATGAGTAGTACAAAGGGACATTTAAATACATATTGTAATTGCTTACCAAAGGCACAGCTCTCGAGGGCTCCAAACTAGGCCTGGGTGCTGTTGAGTACATGTAGTTAAACAATCTGTCTATTTTTCTTAAAGGTACACCTCCACCTTGATCACTTATCTAAGAAATGAAAAGTTACAGTTTTAAACATTATGTTTTGAAAAAAATCTGCAAAACTCAAGCAGCATTATCTAAATGACTTCAGAAATATTAATGAATATGAAGCAAGTGTCAGAACCAATACAGCCTTTTCAAATTACAAGTCATACTATTCTGAACCAGCAGTTTTGTAAGCTGCGTAGTATTTTTAGGTATTTACCTTAATAGAAAGATCTTCTTTCCCCAAAGTGACTAAGGTTTTGATCGATGGATAGGTTTCTCTCTTACCTTCATACAATTCCACAGTAGCTCTCATTGAATTCTGAAATTAAAAGAAAAAACAGTGTCTTTGATTCTAACTTTACCATATATGCTTTTTGCAACAACTTAGAACTTGAATTTATTTTGTTGAATCTAGATACTCGGTGCTACACGCATACAAGACAAACAGCCATACTTAAAACAAATTCAAGAAGCACTTTCAAGTCAATGAGTTGCCCAGTTAAAACTTTTACATCAGAACTCCATTATACATACTTGATATCACACAGAAAAAAAAATAAATCTTGCTTTATGTTCTCTGATTTTATATCAAATAGATAAGAATAATTATATATAAGGGATGACAAAATCCTTCACCTCCATCTTGCAGAACACCAATAATGATGTTCACCACAGAGAACAAGCTTTGATTTTCTTAGTCTGGATCATGTAATTGTTACTTTACCATCTATCAGTCTGACTTTCTCGTATCTATTAACAGAGTTTCCACTGCCAGTCTGTCACAGGTTACCATTACTTACAGCTACAACTCACTGGTTTCATATTGTTTCATGACTTGTACCAAAACATACCTACAAGTCGTATAAAAATCCTCACCTGTTCTGCCCTAGCACTTCCCCCTGAATTTCTAGTGTTCAATTGCACCACCTAGAGACCACCTATCTTATTCAAAAGTATACAATAGCACTCACATCTTCCATTTTCACTGTTGTTCCAATTACTCAGAAAACACAAATAAAACCAAAACAAAGCATGTCATTTAGACTATTCAAAGAAATATGGGCTGTTTGCACCATAAAAAAAAAAAAAGACACTGATCCTAATCATTCCTCAAATATGCAATAAAGAAGCAAGCTTATGAAAATTGCAAGGTAATGAATATATCATCATTGCAAAAAGAGACTATCATGAGTGTTTTAAGTTAATCAGCTGCAAAAGCACAAAAGGAGTAGTGTGAAAACAGATTTATTTTTTTTTAAGTACACAAGGGCATAGGAGAGGGTTGTAAGCCTAGCTTTTAACAGCTTCAAACCCTCTGTACTCGTTTAAGAATAAGCTTAAGAAAGGAAAACTGAAATAACATTTAAGACATGTAACTGAAAAGAATCTCAATTTAAACGGTAATGTAAGTTCACAATCCCCTTCCAAACATTAAGAAGTGCAACCTACCTTGAATAATTCAAATAACATATGAAACAAATGAGAAGGTACATAGACTACTTGAATAGGCTTGTTTGGAGCTTTAGCTAAAAAAAAAAAAAAATAAATAAAATTTAATTAAAAAATACTTTCTTTTTTTTTTCCAGAACAGTATTCTGTAGCATTTCTATTTAGAGGAATAACATGAAACTATAGGCAAAGACAAGTATGTAAGTGAAGTGTGTTCTAATCTTCCAAGTGCAAGATTAGCTCCATGAAGTAAAAACATAAACTTCAGTTACTGCTATCTCCTAAAATAACACATTCTAATGATGGTTTTCAGAGACATCTATGTCAGCAGACTTTGTTTAGATATGAAACTTCACTAAGCAGTGGTTGGTTTAGTACTGATAATGTATGTTAACTAAGAGAATTTTCCCATGTAAGTGGGAAATTTTCATTTTTTTAAACACACACAATATTTAAGCATAATGTTTGCTGCTCAAAAAGATTCTTAAAGTAAAAAGAAAAAAAATCACTGTTTAAATATTCCCAAAACAACTACAAATTTCCCTTAAACATGTAAAACGTAAAGTATTCATAAAAATTTGCAAACTGTTTAAAACAAAATCACAGTTTTCTTATTCCAAATCATAACTGAATTGCTTGTCCACTGTTGTCCTGTTATTAGCGTTTCAGCAGAGGTGCATGGCTTGGCACAGCTCTGAATGCTATAGTGCTAATTGATTTGGCAGGAAATAATACAGCTACGCTCAATACATTCCTGGACAGTTTTGGTGCTGAAGATGCAGTCATCCCCGAACATTCAAATATCTACTGGCATTAATTTATACAGTCACAGCTTGTCAGACTCAGTAGCAGTTCAGGTTGAAGAAAAGTCTCTAAATGCCTGCTCCATAAATTGCAGGAAGATACATACATGCACACAGAACATGACTGGATTCACCTTCATCCTTTTTGACACTGAGGGCTAATAATACTACCAGTTATTACTTTAAGAGACACAGTAGTGAAAACTCATAGGAAAAGGAGAAGACCAAAACAATGTTCTGCATAATTAGTTGCAAGGCAACTTTCTGTTTTATTACGTTAATTTTGTCAGAGTCCATACCTCAATTCTCTTATGCACCACCAAAACCAAGGCAGACTGCATAGAGTACATGTAGAAAATACGTTATCATTGCTCTTGTGCAGTAATTTGCAAAGTTGCTTTCCTCATGTTGATAATAAGGTAGTTTAAAGGAAACAGGTAATTCTGTCCTCACTTTTTTTATGAGATACAGCAACTTGTTTTCTCTGCTGTAGGATCTTTTTATTTATGTCTTCAAATGAGTTTTGCATTGATTCCTCTGCTGCAGCACTCAGTGCTTTTAGCTCTAAAATCACTCAGTTTTGGGAGGGGGGGAAGGTTGGGTCTTTTGATTTTGAGACAGGGGGCTGGTAGTAATGCATCAGTGTTGACAATACTACCTCGTGTAGAGAAGTATTTCTACAATATTGAACAGTACTTTGAGTAACATATGTTCCCATACATCACTCACTCCATTTTAAGTATTACCTACTTCTGAGACTTTGCGATTCTTCAGCTGAAGTTTGGAAACATCTTAGTCTTATGCTTGGACAGCTGTCCAAAGTTTGAGAGAGGATCACTCAAGACAATTTATTTTTTTAACTTAAAAAAATATAATCTACCTTTTGTCAATAGAAATTATGAACAAAAAAAATCAGTCAGTACACAAGGACTGTCTCATCAGTTTCTTAGCATCCAACTTTCATGTTTGCAATCAACTTGAAACAGATTTTCATGCAAGAAGTTTATGATGGGACTTAAAGCACAGACTATATAAAAAAGGTTTCTAATTTTGCCATCCTACACAGAAGAGCTCACTACTGGTGCAGGGACTGACAGTGGAATTTACAAGCATACTTCAAAATGAAATAAATTTAAGCTCTAGTAAAATATTACTTAGAAGGTAGGCATACTTCCTTCCCAGTTATGACAATTCTTGACCACTTTATTTTCCTTAAAGTCATAGCGAATTCAGTAGATAGCACTCTGCATTCAGCATCAAGAAGTAAACAAACATGTCATGATGATAAACTGCATGCAGGACTGCAGAGTTCAAATTATAACTTACAATTAATTAACAAAACTAGAAATCACAGATATTAGAAATGTTTTTTCTTATGTACATCACTTAATTTAAATTTCACAATTACCATTGAATTCTTCAACTTCCAGATCAGGTGCCACCAGATAGTACTGTTCACATAACATCTTAGCTGTTTCATAAGCATCTACAAAACAACAGAACACTGATTTATCAAAATAATCTAGAGACAACTAGCAAAGTTCATCCTGTATGTGACAGACTACAAGCAGAACACTCATTTAGTATCTAGTTCACAAGCATGAAACTGGTATCCACTCTAATCCCTTTTTCTCTGTATGCTTATAGTCCATTTGTCAAGAAAGAGCAAATTCTATTTAAAGCTCTACAAAAAAAAGCGGATTACCAGAGACAAGATATTTTTCATCTTTGTTCAGGGTTTGAAAACCCAAAGGGTATAATCTTAGGCTGGCCATAATATCTACTTATTTGTCATGTCCCAATTCACAATTTAATGCTTGTTCTTTCCATCTCAAATAAAAAAGGATGACATTGCAACCATAAATTCAGTTTTTCCAATGATACTGTTTACAATATTTGATTTTCAAGGTCTTTTGGGGAGAAAGCTGGAATTTTTACAATTCTTCATTCTTTCCTACTGAACAACAAAAAAAAGCCTCCCCATAATCCAAATCGGGCATTATGTATTGTCAAAACACAGCAAGAAGTCATCTTTTGCTTGAAAGATTTCTTAGTGGTTCCAAATATTCAATGGTACCTCACTTGCAAAAATGTTTTAGAAACAAGCAGTAAGTGTTAGCTTAAAGAGAAAACACAAACTCAAAGATGTTCTAACTACATGGCTTAAGCTACCTTAGCAAAAGCAGCTTCCTCATAGTAAGTGTGGGCTAAGAGCAAGCACATAAACAGATGGGCAGTTCTGCAGAGAGGAATTTACTAAGTTACCGTAACAATTGCATTTGACCTCGCCCTACATCTATCTTCTTCCTCCTGTCCAAAGTGACACTACAAAACAGTCACTGCCAAGACTGAGAGCTATGTGACAAACACAAAGAAAGTAAAATCACTAGTCCCTCAAAAGGGCTGGTTACTTATAATTGTTCTCCTTCAAGATGTCTACAGGAATAACCTATAATGTGCCCTATTATCTTAAAAAAAAAAACAAAACTACATCAGTTGTTTGACATCTGCAAGGCTGGATGTATCATACAAGGCTAACACAAATGCTGCTTGAAGTCTAGTAAAATGGAGCTAATCAACGTTGGAAATATTCTTGATCAAGTCCCAGGAAAGCCTCACAAAATTAGCTATCCAGTAGGAATCTTTTGCATCAAGATGGTCAGCTCCAAAGACTTTCTAGAAGGGTCCTGTCATTAACACAATAAAACGTGCCCTAGTAAAAAGATCAAAATCCCATTTAATATCCAAGCTGTACAGAGAACCTCAGCCTGGGATGTGCATCATTTAGGAATAAAAGATGCAGGAATACCTACACTATATTCTAAGATCATCTTGGAACTTCTGATGGCCTTGGGAGTTACCCTGTGCTTTAGAAAAAAGGAGCATAAGAAGCACAGCCACAATCTTGACTCAGTCATCAAAAGCTGAAGATAGCAATGTAGCTAGTACGACCATAAGGCCATCTACACGGAGAAAGGAATGTTAGCACATTTCAAAGAGTTTCCGCATCATAGAAATGAAAATTTGATATGGATCCAGAGGGCAGGACTTGGATTCTTATTGCCGAGAAAAACTTCAATGCCTCTGAAAAGCGAATCAATAACTGTGTGGGAATAAACCAAAAGCCCTCAGTACATGGATGTGGAGCAGACACTGTCACTATGCAAACCTTGAGAGAACAAAGAAGCTCTGAATAAATCCATTTAGCCTCCCTCAATTTAATGTAGAACTCTCATCCATTTTCAAGAAGTAGCCACCCTAACACCCTTGAGATGAACAGGAAGGCACTATCACTTCATGATCCAGCAAAATATCCCACCTTGAGCAAAACAGTGTCAAACAGAGTCTGAGTGGTCTTACATTTTACCTTCTTTTAAAAGCCACCTCTTTGGCAGGGTCCTAAGACTGCAAAAGAGACTGCAAAGTTCAAAGCACTCGTCATGTCATGACTGGAGGTAAGCAGCAACAAGAGTGAAATACATCTAATCCCAGCTCCAGGAACAAGCCTGGATTTGCTGTCAGCAAAAAATCTTACTGTAGGACAGTAACTGATACAGAGACCCACCTCAGGCAGTTACAGATGCAACACTTAGTGGAGCTGCTTGAAGTAATAAGTGACTGTTTAAATCATTTCTTCGATGTTTGAAGGGCACACAGAGCTTGCAGCTGCCACATACAGTGCCAAAACCCAACATCTTAACTCTGACAAATTGCTCAGAATGCCGCCTGTGAACCAGAACATTTCTGAGCTAGCACAGTACACAGAATGTAAATTAACCTCTCCACCAATTCTACAAGGAAATGGCCTCAATCACCTTGACTCAAGACAGGCTCTGTCTTTAAGGACATTTTGTTTCTTTGAAAGACAACACTAGATACTCTATATGATACCCTTTTTTTGTTAGTGATTATTTCTTCAGATGTGGAAGACAGTGGCTTGAAAACTGGACTAAGCATCTTCTGACACTATGCACTCGTCTGTCCAAGGCAGCAACTATGAATGTGATGATCCAAATAGACTCAAACATTGCTATTAGAAGGAATATCTAAATAAACAACACAACTGTAACATATACAAAGCTGAGGTCAAAATGGAGTAACATCAATTAAAAGAAAAGAGAGCTGCTGAAAAAAGGCCACATTAGAGCCAAAAAGAGCTAGAAGCCAAGAAGCCTTTATAAAAGTAAAAAGCATCTACAGTACAAAGCAAGCTATAATGCAGGTCGAAGTCTGACATAAGAAAGGTTTCCCTCTTCACCAAAGGCTGAGAGAAGTGAAGAGGAGAAGCCTATTCTTCCCCTCTAGCAGCTGCACAAACAGCAATGAAGGACAGAGGGTGGCATTCACTCCTGCAGCAAGACCTGTATTTGTAAATAGCTACACCCAGAGTGTGAACCTTCAACAAACAAATTCTTGAAGCAGACAGCATTGCCTCATGCCTACTTACTAACATTCTGAAAGCAGGTGAACATTCACAACATTAAGCAAGCAGTATTTATTAAGCAAACAGGATTTTTAATGCCACCATGCCAGATTATTCAGGTGAACCCATCACATACGTGTCTTCTGTGTAAGAGAGAAAGGGCTTGGATATGATCAGATGCACATAGTAACGGAGAGTTTCATTGGTATGTCTGTACAGCTGAGGACATTCTACTGAAAGACTTAACTAAGAAAATGGGAAAATTTCACTTATTCTCAGTTTTCTTTAGTACCAGCATGAGATAAAAAAGCAGTACATGAGAACCTGTTTTTAAGCATTTTAGGGAAGAAAAATCTAAAGTTTAACAAAACACTTAGATACTTAACCTGATATTTAAAAGGACAGATTAAAGTTATTAAAAAATTCATTTGTTTTCTTAGTTCTGTTAACACACCAAAGGTTTCCCCATTCTCAATAATGAAAACATTAGAAAGTCTCAATAAGCCCATGGCTTTATTGGAAGTTCTGCAGTTACTCACATTTTCTTCTTTGTTTATTTTATTAAATGAATTTAAATCACTTTCAGTCTTTTGTATCTCAGTAACTTATTTATGCATATTCTAAGTTGTGGGGTTTTTTTAAAACAAAAATATTAACTTCATCTTACCTTTAACCACCTCTGCCACATTACAATTAGGATCAATACTTCCAATATGTTTGGGATGAGCAGGATTAATATCGCCACCAAAAAGAAGTGCTAAAAGGAAAAAGAGATGGCAGTAAATTGTCTACTACATTTGAGACAGCCCAGAAAGTTTAAATCTGATGGTATCTGAAACTTACTGGATAGCATATCATTTTGTAAAAAGATACTTTAGCAAATTGCCAGAATCCTTGATTAGGAAAGCTACTTGCCTCTTTTTTTTTTTTCTTCTCCCTTCTTTTTAATTTTTAATACCTAAGACTAGTTAAAACAGAAATAGTGGTGTGGGAGGGTTAAGGTGAAAACTTAGATTTCAAAGTGGACAATCAAAAATTAGATAAAGTTAAAATGTAAAATGCTTCATTCATACCATTTTGTCAGAACAGCAGCACTTACAATAATGAAAATGTTATAGTAAAAAAAGACTGAGGAACTGAAAGACAGCATTAAGAGCCTTTTACACTCACCTAAGCTGCAATTTTACAGCTGGCACAGAGATCTCACTCACTCGACTTTCTCCCTGACTCCCAGCAGTACGCTCCCCACTCTCCTTTGCGCAAAGGTCTGGCATTCACCAGATCCTTCACCGTGAGTTTAGCTCTCAAAGAAGTAGACAGATTTTACACTTTTTTGCAGAAGTGATTTTCTGCAATTTTAGCAAATTAGTCAGCTCTGATATGAAACAGATGCAGTATGAGGTGAGCAAAAGACAAAGTCTGAAAGCTTTTCCTATTCCAGTCATGGTGAGCTGGCCACACAGGCACACTGCACCTTGCAGAACTGCACTGCAAGAAACAGTCTGTCAGTAACGTATGAAACAAATGCAAACTACATAAAAATCTCTTTCTGCATTCTGTTTTCCAACTGTCTTTTTCATCAGTGCTTCAAAATTAATATTTGCCATCATGGATGGATCATTAACATCGCTTAGTGCAGCAAAACTGTACAAAGTTAATTAAACGTTAAGCATCTGTAAGTGGTTTTAAGTTTCAACCAGTTAAATAAGAGTGTCCATAGGAGAAGCCATTTCAGTTCAATGAAATAAATTTAATATTTTAGAACTAGTGCAAATTATGCTAACACTCAGCCCAATAATTCTATTAGGACAATGTTTTTACTTATTGCTAGAATTCTTCTATGAAAGCCTTTTAACTTGATTTTATGTCTGTCATTTGTCTGCCCAGGTACAAGTAAAGAATAAGCTGCACATTTATCTCATTTTGTGTGCTTTGCCATGTGGAAGTTATTTGTACACATACAGCAAGGCATTAGCTAGTCACGTAAAAGGTTACTGGAAAGACACACAACTTGTAGTAAAATACCTTACACTATAGTACTCTAGCATCCATGTCATCTGTAGTGTACAATTTCTAAGAGATTATGAAAGCAGAATACTGGACAGAGAATGAAGCTCTAGAGCTAAAAGGTACAAGATACACTAAAAGAGATCACAGGATTGTCCTTAACTTTGTACAGATCACTGTCTGCATGGTTGCACATACTGGTTAATAGGAGCTGTGCAAGTAACTCCTGTCACTCTGTAATACGAATATAAAAAAGTTTATTAGTAACAACAAATGAAACAGAACCTAACGACAAAGGATGGCTAATTCTAGCATTTATGAATAAATAGTGAATAGGAAGTAGAGGGAGACAAGGGATATAATTTAAAACTTAAGTTAGAAATACTCAACCTCTTTAGAAGACAAGAAAGGCTAGATAACTTGCTAAAAAAAAACAACAATGAAAATGTATATAGTGCATAATCTATTCAAAATTTATGGCATCCTTGCATTTCATTATGAAATAAATGTCAGCTCTACAAACTATGTTGAGAGAGATTTGTGGGCAGAAAGATACAGTTACTCTACTACCATCTAAAAATACTTCATGTATCACTATGCAAGCTGTCTCTGCCAACAAGATCAAAGTGACAGCCACACTGACAGAGCCTGACAATTCTAGAAGAAAGTGTACTGGTGTTTTGGATTAATTTCTGATAACTGCAAAGTAGCAAATTAACCAGTTGCCAATATATCTTTTACCATAATTAGCATAGAATATTAAGAATTAGTCATGAGTATGAAAAAAACCCAAAACAAAACTATGGCTTCAGGTTTACAAGCAATAACTAATGAGTTCTCAAAGATGAAAAAAGCAATTACTTACTGTGTTGGTTAATAAGCATACGGAAAGAGATGCGGTTGGTGTAGAATCTATCTAGAAAATACTGGATGTTACTGCTAACAAATGGATCAAAGCCATATTTTTCCTTGTATTCAATCACCCCTTGTGCCATGGTTGGAACCACATCATTGTGTCTGTTCCTGACTTTAATTAAAACATCTAAAAAGCTAGAGGAAACAAAATTAGAAACAGATTGTTAAAAATATAATTAAACTGAATCTCTCACTTCTGTTTTCAACTTCCCTCAGCATAACCATTTTATCTGTTTACTATCCCTCCCAGTCAATAGAAATTATCAGAGGGAGAAGATAAAAATATAGCTGTAGCTAAAGAAACCCATTTAAAGAGAAACCTCTCACTCACGAGATCTGTGAAATATTTAGGGTCTCAAATGAAGTTATTCCTCCCCAAAACACTCCTTTAAATTAAATAGAGCTTCACCATTAATGGAGAACAAAATATTTTCTTTTATTGCAATCATACGCACCATGATAACTTTCATTCTCTGCAACCAACAGTAGCTGGGAGATGGGAAAGGAAACTCGGGAAAAACCACCTGACTGCCCTTCATAATTTCCTGAGAAGTTTTACACTTCATATTTTATTCCCAACACTTCAACCCGCGCAGTTTAACTTTTGAATGCATTTCCTTTACCTGGCATCTATTCCATTAAGTTTGAATATCAGGATAGGTAATTAATATCAGTGTGACTTGTATTCAGTTTCCTTTTACACCACTGGATGGCAGAGCGCATGCAACGGTGCTCTGCCAGGCAAGATCTCTGCGGTAGCTCAGGAAGATTTAGGATATCACTTCTATGGCTTTTAACAAGCACCTGTTAACATGCACTTACTTTGAAACAGCTTGGAGGATTTTTGTTTCTCCTGCCAAGGTAGTTCAACGCCTATGATCTTCAAAGTGCTCTTTGTTCCCCCTCCCCCATGCAAACTCATACATACTTGAAGTATTAATAATTAAATGGCTTTTCTAAAGCCTAGACATGCAAAATCAGTACTACTCAACTCTGCTACATGCTCTAATGTTAAATAAATATTAACACCACAATGATTGCATGATCTTGTGTTTTTTTTAAAAAAGCACACACAGTTAAATGCAGCTTTCAGAAGAAAGCGCAGCTGGGAGGCTTGTTCAGCTATGCCTGTACCTGCAATTCTACAAATCTTAAAAAAACCAAACCAAAACAAAAAAATCAACTGCAAAACATTCTCAGTAGATTTATAATGAACACTGAACAGAAATGTATTAATTATTTTTACCAACAGTAGAATATACACCAGCTAAGGAAGGAATCCTAGATAGTTTGGGTTGGAAGGGACCTTTAAAGGTCATCTAGTCCAACTCCCCTGCAATGAGCAGGGCAATGAACATTAAGACCACCAAAAGTAAAAAATACTACCAATTAGTCACCACATTTAAAGCAGATGCTTCCTTCCTTTTCATAAGCACTTAGCCAAGTACACCATACTGTTCTTAACAAGTGATACACTTATAATTATTTCTCCCACTCTACACTGTGAGCTCCAAAGGAATGTAGGATTCATTTTTAATAGTTTTTTCATCATCCTCAGCCTAACCACCAGTTTTTGCCTGTGTTAACAAACAGTTCAGTAGTCTTTCAACACTATTTTGTTAAATAGAAAAGGGGAAGTTTTAATTGCCTAATTCCCCAATCTAAATACTGTATCTATCACTGTACAGAATGACTGTTCTCTTACTTATCGATCTTGCTGGCTAGACAGGTTAAAATATTTTAATACTTAAAAGGTTTGTAGGGTCTTTTTATGTTTATTAAGTATTGATTCTGCGTGATCTGTAACCACTGAGATCTAATGTCAGTTTTTGAGACAAGACTAGTGCCTGGCTGTACTCATGCTGCTTCTCTGGTGCAGAGTGACAAGACACTAGCTAAGAACAGAGCTGAGAAGCAACGCTTACAATCGCATCTGAAAGGCAACTGACAGCACCCTCTAATAACTGCCATTTGCTGACAGCTCTGCTACTTTTTAAATACCTCCACTATCCGCAATATACACAACATGATGCCTACATGCTCCACGAGGGCAAACTGTTCGCTGACATCCCACTACCAAAGCACTTAAATGCACAGAGCACGCTGAAGAGCAAACAAGGAGCCAGGAGGTTGGTTTATCTGCTACAGACCAGTTGAAGCTTAGCGTGCAAATACAATAAAGGAATTCTTCATTATCACAGTGATATGAACAACCTCCCGTTCCACCTTCAAAGACAACTGAGTTCACTCAAGTCTTTCGATCAAGCAGATGCATCTAAAGGACCAAACACATGAAGTATATAGGCAAATTTCAAAGCAGCAGGGCACAAATCAAAACACATTTCCTTAATCTTGCCACTCATTCCTTACCATTTCCCCACCCCACACATCCCAGAAAGACACAAAGCTTTTACTGTATTCAAACTGTGGGAGACCAAATCAAGGAATTTTTAAAATGCTCATGGGATTAACTAGGGGGAGGATACTCCAGCATAGCTCTGAAAATTTTATTTAGCAATGCATGGTTTTTTTCAAAATTCAGTGCATCGTATTTTCAAAGCCACAATGAATAAATAATGCAGTTGGTTTGATAGATGAGAAATTATTAATATGAAGCTATTTTAGTCAAGTGAGCTTCAGTGGCTTCTGTATTAACAAAAGAATATTTAAGGCATTACCCTTGCGGTTAAATAAGTTAAGCCTATAGACTTCTGCAAAGACAATTAATGAATGTCACAATACAAGTTATTATTTAACTCCCTAATGACTGTATATATTATTCTGTTTTGATCTATCATAGAGCAAGAAAAGAAGTCATAAGAAAGTCAATATAAAGACAATGGGAATTTTTGCTATGTCTATTTTATAGGTAGTACTATCTGAAAGATTAAAGACCAGAAAGTGATGAGTAAACTGAAAAATATATCCTTTTAAATGGAACAGACATGCAATGGGTTTTTTTTTGATTGGCTGCTCTTTTTTATAGAAGTGCTAGCTGGTAGCTGAGAATCACCAGAAAGACAGGTATAAGTTCACACTCTGAAAAATTTCTCTACTAGAAAGTGTAGCTACTTTCGAAGTCCAAAACTAACTGAAGTAGCATTGCAGATTATTTGAAAGTAACACAATGGCACCTTCTTAATCAAATATACTCCAATATTTACTTATTTCAAACTGCTAACAGAATCACACTATTTTAATCTTAGTGCTGCAGAAAAAGTTACTTCTTGTTTACTAAATTTATCACGTGTGTGTTATATCTGGCATTACCAGCAGCTTACTACTTCAGTTGCTCTCAGTTTCAGGACACTCCCCCACACACCCACCCATGAGAGTGCCACAGAGAGAAAAATCAGCAAAGAAACTCACGGGTATGGGGGGCAGTAAGTGTTCTTTAGAAGTACATGCGAACAGCACGTTTTACAAACCCTTCAGGTTTTGAAAAACAACTTCTGCCTCTGTGTGTTTACCCGGATGCATATTGACACCACAGGAAATTTCCAACACTTCTGCCAGCTTACACCCTCTACCAAGCATGGACACCTTATCTTAACACTCCTGCAATCACACTGACAAAACTGTGGAAAGACTTCCACCTGACCACTCTGCAGCTTGAGGAATGGTATTTGTGTTATCAAAACTGCAAAAGTAACCTGACCTTTTGGCGTATGCCTGTACTACTGACAGCAACAGTAATCTGGCAGTGCTGTAGTAAGTCTTTATAAGGTCTGCTCACCAATAGAACATAATAAAGAAACTGAAGCACCATTGAACCTCTTCCTCACACAAATGCTGAGACAAAAAAATCCTTTTAAAGGATTTTATCCAACATTCATAAAAAGGTAACGCTCATGAACATGTATCTGTCCTCAAAATGCTACATAACCACCTTGCCTCCACCTATACATCCAGGATATTATAGGCTTAATAGGACCTGTTTTACACTTGCCAGGCTTGCTTAGATGTCCAGGACAGCTTATGCCATCTCAAAAGGCAACAGACACCTAAGTTCTGGTAACTTAATCTCACTCAAAATGTTCTTCTAAGTCAAGCAGTAGGAAAACTTACTGCTCAGCTAGTCACAAACAGGAATTCTTGTCCCATCAGCAAACAGGCTGTTAATATAGAATCACAAGATGGAACAGCTGGAGGTAGTCGAAAAGTTCATCTAGTTTATCCACTACGGAATAGGCATGCCTAGAACATCACCAAAAGCTATCTAATCTATACTTAAAAGCTTCCAAAATGAGATGCTCTATAGCCTTCTTAAATGGTATTTCTCAATCCGTTCTCACTAATATTAGAATTTGTACTTTTTACCCTGTGTACAATCTCAATTTTTAATAAAAATCAGCTATTTTTTAATTCTCCACTTCTTCACTTACAACAACCAATCATCATTTATTACAGTGACATTTTTTTGGACACTCAGACTGCCAGTATCTCACACTTCAATCTCTTTTTTGCCAGTCTAAACAAATGCCTTCAACATTATTCAGAGGTGGAACTAGCCAAGTCTCTAGTTCTTGTTCCTTTCACATCAATACTGTCCATGTGTGTTTTAACTTCTTAATAGCTAGTCCCCAGAACTGAAAATAGTATTCCAGCTTAAGACTCGCAATGAGAAAATCATTAGTTACCCCTTATTCAATAGCACTACAATTCACTCAGTCAGTCTGTAATCCTTGTGGCTCCTTCTACAGTCCTACCATGCAGGGAATTTGGTATTTGTACACTTGAGTTCCTCCTGCATGTATTGCTTGATACTTAAAAATATAGTGTAAAAATCTCAGATAACATGCCCACACCCAAAAGAGCATAACATCTACAATGCATTACCTAATAAACCCCTTACTTAACCTAGCATAACACTGCAGTTAATGTATCTGAAACTAACTGAAGACAAAACACCATTTTTGCACAGCACAGGCCACATCTTGCACAAACAAAGCATTTGTTGGACTGCGAGATGAACTGTTTTATGAAATACTTCCTATAAACCACTGCTTGATCAGGCAAGATTTTCAGAGCTTAAAAAGAAACTCAAATGTAAAAGAAAAGCTACCCTAAGAAAACTAATCAACAGAACAAAAAACCCGCAAGAAGTAATCTCCTGAAACAAAGTTAACTGCTATATGGTATAGGGTAACTACAGTGTTGGGACAGAGGGGTTTTTTGTTTGAAAGTCTCTGATACATACATTACATCTGTTCTTCTCACATGTGGGCTTTTATTCTAGTTTACACATACAAATTTCAAGGAAACATTCTAATGACAATTTTAATATGATGTTGTTGATAAAGAAAATTGGCTAAATTTTCCTTTCCTCTCAAAACATACTATTCAATTAGGTAGGTGAACATCAGTAATTGACGCCTACTAAAAAAGCTTTTAGACAAAAATGATTGACAGATGGAATGTTTTCAAATTGAAAAACTTTGAAGTATTAATGTGTTAATATATATTACATACAACCGAGGACTAAGCTCAATGTATACTAAAACAACGTTTTAGTCATAAGTATTTGATACACAAGTATATTCCCACACGCATGTTGTCTTCTCTATTCAGCCTTGGAGGAAGCATTTCATGCCATTTCTTGAACTATCAGACTGTGTAAATGCAAAATATATTGTTTGAAAGCACTTAGATTCTTATATTCTGCTCCAGATTACAGTTTTGGCCGTTGCTACACGAATTCTACCTCACAAATAAGATCAGTGTTATCCTATAATACAAAAACACTTGTTTTTTTAGACAGATTATTTTAAAATGAACCATCACAAGAAAACAATTTACTTACTCATCCAGAACATGAGGATCCTCAGGACTTTTATTTTCATATTCTAAAAGCTCAAGGAAACTCTGCATGTACCTGAAACAAGCAAAAATTATAAAGAAGGAGTTAAAATACTTAATCATAAACTACTTCTAAACTTTTTTATACTCTTAAGACTATAATCTCATCTGAAACAACAGAAGCATAGGCTAAAACAAAGTGGGATGCTGCAAAAGGAAAGAAAGCAACTACAAGTATTATTTATGACTCTACAGTCCAAGATTCAGGAAAACTGTTATAAAAATCAAGCTGAAGTTAACAGGAGCATTCCTTCTCTTCAGGTAGATCTATAGTTTCAGGTAACTTAGTTCATCTCTGGATCTTGATTTCCTGCTCATCCAACTTTGTACAGATGTTAGTTTGCTCCCATGTTCCTCAGAGAGCAATCCAACCTTCCTTCCAAAACAAAGCTCTAGTGAACACTCCCCCAAAAGCCGTGTTAACACAGCTGCACCAAGCTGGTCCTACAACAGTACTCCAGAAGAGCACCTCTGGCCACGTGACACAGCCCTCAACTTTGTAAAAACACCTCTCTCACACAACACAGATCTCTGTAGTTCAGACATTCTGCACCCACGAGATAGTAACTGAGGCTTAGAGTCACAGAGGTACCACACAGGACCCAAGGAAGATTTAAGGCAAAATACCACTCAACGTGATTGTGGCCAGTTTGCTCTGTAGGAAACGAGCCCACCACCAGTATAAGTGCCTCCACCTCATACCACTGGGCCTGAGGACCAGGTATCACCCCCTGAAGCAGGTACATTTAGCAGTATAAACATAGCTTTAAAGATGACAGAATTGGGACCTATTTCTTGAAATAAACCATGCAAGGTATCAATTACATGCATAAAAGGTAGGGTTTCACCATTACCAGAGGGAGCTGTCATTCCTCTCCCTTTTGCCCTACTTTGGTTCCTGGTCAAGCACTGCCACTTATGCTGTGACAACACTGATGCTAATCAGATGTTTGTGTCAACAGCTGTAACTCCCTGCAATGGCAAAAAAGCCAGCCAGCTAGGCAGGTTTGGGTTGGGTTTTGGGGTTGGTTTTCTTTAAGCATTCTCACACATGAAATCAACTCATAGAAAGGTCTAACCAGCTAAAGAGAGGCAAGACAACCATAAAGCCTACATAAGGAAAAAACAAAACAAGTGACCCCTTTCAATAGCAGCAACCCATTAGATCTGCTCAACAGAACAGTCTATGCATAAGCTCCGTGCCTGTGGGGCTGACCCCAGTCACTGAAGCTTGGGCAACTTCACGTCACAAAACAACCTCTTTTGGTAACAGTTCTATGTTATGATCAGCTTAAGCAGGCTATGAAACTTCATTCTACATCTTCAAACTACAGCAAAGCTTAAGACAGCAATGTTGTCCACATGACTCCCTCTAGAACCACGTGCTGCTACTTCACCTCCCATTTCAGTTCCAGCCATCACAGGTCACTGCAACATTTCTCCAGGGAGACTGACATTTTCAGCATGGTCAGCACAGAAACATTAGTTCCTGTCCCCCTCTGTGTTTTTGCCCTACTGCAACTGTCACAAGTGACTACAGAAATCCCCCAAATGTTGTTTGTCAGTTATGAGTTTGGGAAGTAGCTCATGTCTCTAGTACTGCTTATTTTAAAACGTGTTCTTTTACACAGCTAAGAGATAGTACCAGTTTAGAACAACCATCACACTACACTCCCAGGAATTCAGGAAATGGTCAAGGGTGGCTTCAGAGAACATGCAGTAACTTAAGGAGCCATAGCCCACTATCCACTGAAGATGAGTTCCTGAAGAGTGCAACATCTAGCAGTTAGAAAGATACTGAAGCAGTTCTAACTGCAGGGACAGTATATATGATGTGGAGAATAGAGAGGCAGGGGAAGAGTCATCAGGACCATCAGCTGGAGGAGGAACTGAATTTCTGAAAGAGTGAACGAGAACTAATCTTCTTTGAGAACGTGTCCTTGCACACACTCTCCTTTTATAAATTCTCAGTAGAAAAAAACTGCTTTAGTCTCTGAATTCAGCTGCTTCACCTGCAAGACAACATATAAGGAGTTATGATCACTCTCACTCCCTTGCTTCAAGGAGGTACATGTTCAACATCATCTGCCTCGAATCAAGGTCAATCAAGTTAATCATGGGTACAGGATGTGAAAAAAGGTACCATTATTACATGTAGTATGTAATATTAATATGTAACATGCACGCTTCTACAGTGTGTTCAATGCAGGAACAAGACAGCTGAGAGGCAATCAAGAGATAAAGCATGCTCCAACCCCTCGTCATATGCTACTATATGCAAGGTACCCAAAGAGATACACTGCAGATGCTGCTCGGACAAGACAGGTTCTGGTTCAAAGGACCAGTCTTAAATTTGCGTGGTGAAGGGAAATCAGGCAAAACATTTGATTCTATAGAGAAAAGCAATCTACCCAAAAAATACCTGCATGATTTCTGTGAAGTAGTCTTATTCTGTTCCTCAAGTACAAGTTGATCTCTTGCCCCTCCATGACTATTAGCATTTTTTTTTCCAAATCTAAATCTGTGGTATGGCTTTGAAATGAATCCCCCAATAATCCTCACTTTTGGTACCTCTCCAAAGAAACCAAAACTGGAACCTGCTGTAGATGTGCATCAAATGTATGAAACCCAAGGTAGCCATCATGACCTGAACCAATGAGTGGGCCAAAAGGCTATGATTTCTCCAGCACAGGCAGAGTACAATACCTGCCAGGAGGTGGACTATGAACTGTCTGTCACAAGTACCCGCCCCACTGTAGTGTTTCTCATATCACATAAAGGGCCAAATGCTGTAAGGTGTCAGCAAGTTTGCCAACAACCACCCCTCTACTTCTTACGCTTCCCTCCCCCATCCTTTCAAATCTTACTCCTGGTTTGAAATCCTTACCCTTCCTACTTTCATTTCTGTTGTCATCCTCCTTGTTTTGTGGATGCCTTTATTTCTTTTCCTTGCCGTCTTTTCACACACACACACACCTCTAGTCCACTTTTCCACACCATTTTCTTAGGGCAACAATAGCCCTTTCTGCCTCCCAGAACACCCAGGGCTGCAAGTCAGCTTTCCAAGAAAATTCAGGTCACAGAATTCTTGAGGTTGGAAGAGATGTCTTGAAATCACCTAGGCCAATCCCCCTGGCTCAAGCAGAGTCAGCTAGAGCAGGCTGCCCAGGACTGAGTCCAGTTGGGTTTTTAGTATCTCCACAGAGACTCCACAGCCTCTCTGGGGAACCTTGTTATGGTGTTTGATCACCCTCACTATAAAAAAGTTTTTTTTCTTACATTCAGATGGAATTTCATGTGCTTTAATTTGTATCCATTGCCTCTTGTCCTGTCACTGAGCAGTACTGAGAGAACTCTGGCTCCCTCATCTTCCTTCTCTCCCACGAGGTATTTATACACACCGATAATATCCCCACCCACCCAAGCCTTTTCTTCTTCAGGTTTAAGAGTCCAGACAGCTTGCTGAGTATTTCTATGAGACATTCAGCACTCTCAGCTTCCTCCCATATGAAAGATGCTTCAATAAATCTGTGCCATGAAAGAAGTGACAGCTTCTCTCGTGGCAAAGTCACTCAGAGGAGGTTTTTAGTAAGCTGCTCACCCTCATCTGTCATCATATAATATTATGAAAATCCTGTTTCTGAAGATCCAGGACAATCACCACACTTGAGAAGCAACACAGCAGGTGCTTTTTACTAGAGACCTCTTGGCAGAAATCTCAAACATCAGCAACCCTGTGCTGATGCTGGGAATAAAACAGCAGTGAGTATTTCTGATACTGAAGGTAGCTGATACCTAATTTTTGTGCTGTGTGGATTTGACTGGTTGCCTACCATTACTGGTATGCTGTATTGAGATTCATACTCTCTGTTAGCTTATTGGGACATTGGTCGTAACACTGCTGCCCCTGGTATAATCAATCATCACTACTCCTGTGCTGAAGGATCAGTACTTTTACTAGAGTATCAGGCAGGGGCAAGCCAAGAGTTTCTCTCATCTCATGCAGGAAGTAATTGTGCAGAAAACTGTCTCAGAAAAAGACTAAAGCAGGTCTCAACCAGAAAAAAGCTGCCAAACATGACCACCAGTCTTCAGAGCAGGCAGAATAGCTTCTGAGGTCTTTATGCTGCAGGCTCAACATAGCACCAGTGAAGAACTGAGAGTTTCTGAAACAAAGGAAAATTACACAAACTAAATGTTCTAAACTAAGGAAATTTATAAATGTACTTAAGTAATTTCTCTTTAATCTCTGTGGTGATGGAGAAACTATGGAAACAGGCCAAGTGTTTCCTTTAGATAGAATTAGCTACAATATTTAGATGTCTCTTGATTCTAAAGCAAATTGATATTACTTTAGAAGTCAAGCTCTTTAGCACAAGCACTGTATCCAGCAAGTTAAGGGACTGGCTCAGAGAAAAGGTTATTAACTTAAATTTGAAGTTATTCAAATTTATTCCAACACTTTTACTATTTCTTCCAATCTCTTGACTACATGAAGTTAGAAAAAAGTAACCTTAAGTCAAACAAATCTAACCCACTGTCCAATGGGTGACGTATAGTGCTAGGCAATCTAGGATGTTGTAATATCCTGTATATTAGCCCAAGTCTCTAAATAAAACTTCAGAGCTGCAAATGCTGTACGTCTTTTTCTTTTATCTGGCTGTGATTTGATTTTTTTTTTTTGTTACACAAAATTCATCCCCCCCAGCTCCCCTCCCAAGCAGCTGAAAATTAAAATTAAGTAAAAACTTGTTCAAAGGGAATTTTGTAACTCTGATTAGCTGTAATAAGTAATTCACAACATTGTCTTCACCACCAACAGCAGTACAATCTGCCTAACCATGTACAGTCAGCAATGCAGTTCACTCCTGTAATAGCTAGTGTGTGTAAAAAAGGTCATTCCCCTTTCATTCAATTCATCTATCTCCTTGAATTTTCTTTTGATTTGAACTGTGGGTGCAGATATGGATAAAAAAAGGTGGTAACTACAGGATTTATCAAGCACTGAAAAGCAAGACCTTGTGATGTTTTAACCACACTTCACACCAAATTGCCAGCCAGCTAGAATAAAGGAGTAGAGTGCCAGAATAATGGATGATTTACTATTTTATTAGTAAATGAATACAACTATACAGGACACAAATCTACAGAAAAAACAAACCCAGCACAAAGAAAAGAGAATGTCAGTTGTATTTTGCTATCTTCAGTGAGTCATCAAAAGCAGAAATCAAAGCCTATGCCCTTCAAATCTGTTCTCTTTCTGACGTTTAATTTTTTAATCACAATACGCTACAATTCATTGGGCAAGCTCTTTGGTTTCCAGCACTGTTTAGTCTTGTTCTTTTGTTAATCTACCTGTCTACTGCCAGGTAGATTGAATTCTTGTTAGTCTGCTAAATGTAATAATTCTAGGATGGCCCACTTCATACATGAAATCACTGTAAATGCTCATAATGTCAACTCCAGATTTATTTATTTTTTTTTAAAAAACTCATGCAAGACACCTTTGCTTTTTCCCTATGTGTACTTCGCTAAGATTTTCCTTTAGACTCTAACACCAAAGCACTGAAAAGATAAAACATATCTCCATGGTAACACAATCTTGTTAGCATAGTCTGAATGTAAAAAATAGAGGAAAAACAATTATTAATCCCCAAACTGTACTGATTTTTCTAATGGGTCTTTCAAGGAGACAAATGGAAATTTATAGCCTTTTCCAGGGAAAAGTACTAAAGAAAAGTAGAGAAATTTGGTCAGGGTTAATTAAAATATGAATTTTAAATATAACTGAGTAGCATATTGTGCAAACCTCACACATATATTTTACAAGTTCTGACTTTATACATTGTAAGGTTTCATTGTAACTATTTTCTCTCATCACATTAGTGATGATATTCTTTATTATGCAATTCTGCCACATGTTCAATACCCTACCTGCAGTGCACTTTAGCTATAGAGTGCCCTCTCAAAGTTGGCCTTAAAAAGGCCCACTTCTTTGCAACTGGGAAGTTGTCCATTAATTTTGAAAAACTGACAGTAAGTTGCTGATCCCTAGCACACTGGTTGTTGATCTGTCTGTTATTTGGAATCACTGCAGTTCACAGTCAGAACATATTAACTGTGTAACTGTGTTATTATTTTGATTTACTTTATTCCTTCTTTTGCTACTAAACGCAAAACATACACATATACTAAGTTATAAACTCATACTGGAACAGAGCTAGTATTTTACCTTTGCACAGTCTGAAATGCAAAACATTTTTTTGTTCATAGTTCACTCTGTGGGTAATGCCAGCTTTATTCAGAAAAGCGTAGCTGAGTAGCACAAAGGAAGGACAGCTGTCCTCCGTATCCACACATCAGGCTAAGGAACCCAGAAAGGAAGGGAAAAATAAAAAATGCACCTTTTCGGAGAGCAATCAAGCAATCAGTTGTAAAATCTGTTTGGCAGTGCAATACAGTCAAGGAATGTGGGATAGGCAGCAAAGTGCCTACAGCATGACCTTGAAGGTGTATTACAGAACCAAAAGGAGAACAGGGCTTGTCTGCAGCAGGGAGCATCTTCTGAGAAGTGATGAGGTTGCTTCCCAAGGGATCTATAATCGACTAGGAAATAAATGCAATCCAAAATGTCACTGCCTGGCTGGACACAGGATTGATGGGGAAGGATCCATGCTGTACAGTAGACAGGGTTAACTTGTTTTCTTACTACACCAAACCTAAGTTCCATCTATGTACAGAGCCACCTGTCCTGGTTCAGCAGGGATAGAGTTATTTTTTTTTTCCTAGCAGCTAGTATGGTGCTGTGTTTTGGATTTAGGATGAGAATAACGTCGATAACACACTGATGTTTTTAGTTGTTGCTAAACAGTCAAGGACTTTTCAGCTCCTCATACTGCCCTACCAACGAGAAGGCATGGGGCGCCCAAGAACCTGGGAGGCAACACAGCCAGGACATGTCTTTGGTCACTTGTGGCAGAGGTACATCAGATTTTTTGTTTGCATGTTAATAAATTGTCAAGCTTCCTCAGCCTGTGGCACAGCAAAAATAAAGGATCATGAAATCTGATCTGAAAAAATTTATTTCTTGAATTACAAAACAAATGCATCAAGAGGAGGTTTCTTCATTTTACAAATTCACAAAACAGCTGAACAGCTAAATTTGTATTCATTCATTCTACTGCATAAAACTCAGGATCCTCTCTCTAGCTATTCTTAGGTTAAGAAATTATAAATGTTTCAAAACTTCTATCACCATGACTGCATAATACCCAAGGTCATTCACACGGAAGTTAATAGAACTGTTTTGTTTTGGTCTCTTTAAAAGCTGATACAGTAAATTTTGCCCAAGCTTTATCACCAGTATATCACTAGGACTTATAATCTACATGTAAATGTTCAAAAAAGCAATTAAAAACCTCTAAACAGAAAAATAAGAAATAGTCTCTTTGAAGTCCACACCTATAATCAGGAAACAACATGCTATGGTTACTTTTGTTACTTCTGATATAAGATCACAAAAATATTCTTGCATAACCTCAGTGAAGATTTTCCTTTCCACAAAAACAACTGTTAGTTAACTGAGGACCAAAATTAGAAGAATACTATGACCAACATTTTGATTTCAAACTTCTATCTCTGGATTGAATGTCCACTTGAACTTTTAGTCACATTAAAGTCTGATATTTTGGCTCATTTAACAGAAAAGTATCAGTCTACAGCAGTGACAGTGCAGATCATATTATCGTATAAAAGATATGATTTAGACAAGTATCTTACAGTCATTGTATTTTTTTTAATACATTTTTCTTTTTTTTTTTTTTTCAGTCAGTAGTATCTATTGTAGCCATAACAGTCATCCTATGAGTCCTCAAACCTCTAAACAAAAATTCTGAAGGGGGCTTCCACTCTAAACATTCATTTGGTTCCTTCGCCAGAAGTGATCCAAATGTTACTTGACTCTGTATTAGCAGGGCAGAAGCATATGCCACAGAACATATATTTGGACTACAAGAATTATGTTGCAGAGTCACTACAGAAAAATGATTTGCTTTTCTTCATTCACCTATCTGTCCACATTTCACTAAAGACAGCTTCACAAGTCATCTAGATCAGAAAAGCCTAAAAGGCTTGCATATCACCCGCTCTTTTCTATCTGGCAGCTTCCAGTAACATTGGACAGATGATACAAGCCTTCAGCCCTTGCAAGCTGCCACTTACCTACAAAGTGATTGCTATTGTGTGGCTCCACAGCATTTACATTTATTTGAAGCACTTAATCACTATGCTTCAAGTGGTCATCAAGACAGCTAGTATTACCTTTCATAGACAAATGCATTTAAACCAAAGTACACTGTATCACATATCCTAACTTGCATTTTATTAAGTCTGAAGCTTGATAAATACAAGGCCAAACCCAGCAGTCAACATGGAATTTCTTGGCTTAAGGGCTATGACTGAAATTAACAGAAGCCTACAACATTAGTTGCAACTCATAGACCTAATAGACAGGCTGTTATGCACAAAGGGAAGTTTCTAATATACTGCAAAGACATTTTTACATAAATTCTTTGGATCAAATATTTGCAGATAGGGAGACAATGAACATAAACAATTTTTTTACAGCTTAATACATACAAGGCAGTAGTGTCCAAACCTCATGGAACATGCAAGTAGGCCAGAAATCGATTACTGTGGAAAAGATGACAGGACTTTGAATCACTTCAGATATACACTAGTTCAGAAAATGTTACTTACTGGACAACACCAGATTCTTGTCCTGTTCCATAACTTCCACTGAATACCAGGTTATGTTTTTAGATTTAGCAATGAAGAACAGATGAAGTTTACAGTCTCTTTCAGTATTTTTGACAAAGGAAGAATAAGGAGAAAGAACAGCTTTTTTAAGAAGTCATGGGTGCAATACAGTAAGGAATATTTTAAAAGCTTGTTCTTGCAAGTTATTGACTGATTCTAATTATCTGGAAGACAGTAGTATGCTTTTACTAACTTACAAGACTAATTTAAAAATTCTTATCTTTAAGATCCATATTAGAGTATTTACTTAACGTTAGACAGAAGAAAATGAAACTTCATTTGACAAGAAATACACATTAGAAACAACTCAAGGTGGAAAACAGACTTCAGTTTAAGACAATTCAGGCCAAGCTGGAAGTAGAGCAACACACACAGTGTTAGTTTTACACTAATTTCTCAATCCACTTTTTTTTTTTTTTAAACTTACCAACTCTGTACTAGTCCAACTGAAGGCCTGTTAAGTAAGTTATCAGGCAACAAATTGACTTCTCTCATGGTGTTAGCTAGTCGCACAGGAAGTTCTTTCCGCAGAAACATGTATGAAGTCTTCTCACATGCATTGTCACGACCTGTTAGACAGAAGGAAAAAACCCGGATGTCCATTGCAGCAGATCAAGTGTTAGACTTCCTAGTGCTAGAAAATTAAACAAGTTAAACAAGTTAAAATAAATCACTTATGGAAATAAACACAGTTTAAAAATAATTTCTTTCAGTATCCACCTTCACTTCCCTCTCATTCCCAAGACGCGTATACTTTTACCTTCCGAGAGCTTAACTCCTGACATTCTTCCTGATTTCACATCATCTCACCCTCTCTCCTAAAACTAAAAATCCTATAAATAAATATCTCTCCTCCTATAAATAAAAAACAAATACCCAAGACTTGAATATTAGCTGGAAATAAACCCCCTAAAATACTAGCTTTTATCAGTATGACTTTTCTACTAAAGTGAGCTTTTTAAAAGTGCCACACATGTAATGGAGGATAAGGAGTGAAAACAAAAGGACAAAACACAATGGCAACAGCAGACTGATGTTTCATGTCACAAACTCTTCAAACCTACTAAGTACTTAAACAGATAAGCAGCACCTGGAAAGAACGAAGGTCATCATGCCTCCCAGGACTAGACTACAAGATGCTCACTAGCCACCTGGAAGTCCAGTGCAGTGCTTGTGACCACATCACAATTTGAAAAAGCTGCAGCTAAAATTATCTTGGACTTTCACTTTTTAAACAGATTTTAATCCAGCACAATATTTTGAAAATAATAATAATAATAATAATAATAATAATTAAATGAATAAAACCCACAAAAATCCCAGTCCTCAGAAAGCAAATAAAAAGGATCCACCAAAATAATAATACTTTGCTGTGGACCTAGTTGGAACAGTTATAATTTTCTGGAGCTGCCCTACATGAACCAGAAGACTGACATGACTAATAGCATTCTTAAGCTAAACTAGTAACTGGAGATATCTCTAAAACTTTATCTACAAATATTTGAAAGTATGAGATGTTAAGACTCTTGCCCAAATAGTTCTAATGGAAGATTAAGCCTGACTTCACATACTTTTTTGCAGTGTTTCACACAAGTGGGGGAACTCCCCACCATAACTAATTTCTAAAGAGTTCAGGTAAATTAAAAAAATATCCATGTTTCACTTATAATGAACAGTCAGTATTGTGCTTTCATCTAGCAAGACAGCAAATATCTTTTGTGATGATAGCCAGCACAACCACCTGCAGAATTTGTGAGTGAAAGCATAATACAAAAGCTATAAATTACGTTCAAGGGAACCAGAAAGTGTTAAAAGCACTACTAGGCACATAATCACTGAGATTTGCAATTTGAAAGACTCAAGTACAATGCAACCAGCACAATCAAGGTGCTACTTTTTAAGACAGTCCCATTATAATCAACTGAACAGCAGAGTTTTCACCTTCTTTGCATATGTAACATGCATTGATGGATTAGTTCCCAAACGTAACACAAGCTTGGGGAAATATGCGGGAAGGATTAGGGTTTCCCTTTTTTCCTGCTCATTTAGGCATCATCAATCAGTGGATCATTAAATTCTATTAGTGTCAGCAATTCTATTATTGTTCTTCCAGCAAACATTTGCACCTATTTTACTTATTTGCATTTTCACATCTTCAATTACAAATATACACAGCCTGTCAAAACTAGACAACGGAAACCAGACCTTACATTGTTGTTGCCTGTGAAGCACAGTAGTGATTTCAGAGTTCAATCCTTCAATGAAGTTAGACACCAATTCACCTACAATAGAGTACAGAGCCACTTGTTTTCTCACAAGTCATATAGTAGGTCTTTAGGAAGACTGTGGCTGGACAGCAGGAAAGACTGACTAGCTCACCCTACAACTTCTGGGCTGGAAAACACCTCAGGAACAAAGATGATGACTGCTTCTTCCCAAGAGTGACTGACAGCAAACTTAGTTATTTCCTAGGCAAAAAAAAAAAGTAAAAGGAACAAAAGACAGCCCAGCAGAAAATGAGGAAATGGTGAACAAGAACCCACAGCCTGCGGGAGTGTGTGAGAGGGCACACCATCCCTGGGTTTGTGCAAGACAGACAACAAAAGCTGCTAGGCAGGAAGGAAGGACTGGGAGAAGACACCTACCTCCTCTCCTCCCGTGAACAAGGGCACATCTCCATTCAGTAACCTGTCTCACCCCAGCAGTTCTAAACTATCTTTTTAAGGAGTTGCCTTGCTCTAATGTACAGCTACGTTTTAGGTACAGAGCCCTTTGGGGTCCCTCCCCACACTCGGTGCAAGAAAAGGAACGGAACTTCTGTTTCAAGCCTGCCCAAGCTGAAGGCTTGCTTCACCATAACGGCAGTACAGCTTTTTGGTTTGGGGCACACAGGCAGAATATTGGCTGCTTAGCGGTATGCAATTTGCCTGAGAGCCTCCACAGAGCTGCTTCAGCTTCCAGGGTAAGGTCATTTATCTGCTTGACAAGCAGCATGTGCATGGGAAGAGAAAATGACTGTTCACTAGGATCAGTGATAATCAGATACCCTTCAGCTTTTGAAGCAAAAAGCATACTGCGTCCTAACAGTTGCTCCTTGGCTGCTATTCACCACAGCAAAGCCTGTACAACCACATTGGTCAAAATAAGGGGCATCCTATAAGTACAAAAAATAAAATCTGAGTCTATAAGTTAGGCTTAATATATCATAAGCAAGTTAGTCTAAGTTCTAAGGATCTTTCCAGACACAGTGTTCTAGTAAGCTGTAATGCCACTTTTCCAGGTTTAGCCTACAGTCAGATATAAATTTTTTTCCATAGGTTGGCTTATTTTTGTTTTATCTTTTTTTCAAAATATACAGCATTCTTTCCTGATTTTGTTATCATTCCAGCTGGGTCAATATACATTGTCAGAATCAGGTTTCCCTCTTAAAACACCATAGGCTAAAGTCAGTTTAAATCCATCCATTTCCACTCAAGGGCATTTGAAGTCATTCTCTCAGGGTTAAAGTGAAAGTGAAACTGGTGAATAATCTCTCCTTGATTTGTACTGCAGCCCTCAAGAAGTTACTCAATAATACAAATATGACCTGCTTACCTTTGTATGAATTCAAATGGAAGAAAGAACACAGTAATCCTGTACCCTAGTGCAGCCTGCACAAGGCACCAAGGACTGTGTTTAGCTTTATTTCCAGAAACAAGGGCTGCTGTGTCACAGAGTTGTTTAATTATGGTGCACTGAAGACCTACAGTAGCAGCAGACTTCAAGGCAGAATGTAATGACATGGAAGTATAACGCTAACATTACAATACACTAGGAGTACAGCTTTTGTTATAAATTACTAATAGAAGGCCCACTGCTTTTATAACCTGAAGCAATACATTGCAACTACAGCTTTATGCTATCTTGTTAAATTATATGAAATTAACTTTCATTTTTAACTCTGAGGAGTCATGATTTTTTGCCTATAAATCACTGAATCACTGAACTATAGGAATACTGTGGAAGAAGCCAGTCAGAAGATGCAATATCAAGATCACTGGCATATTTATTTGTAACTTTATTGTCTTGAGTAGTTCTACAGACATCAGTGCAGCTACTGGTTAAATGCTGTACATAATTTTCTTCCAGACACAGGCTATAAATAGGAAAACTGTTCAAGACTTAAGAGAAAAAAAAAAATAAAAATGCGGAGTCCACCTGAGTACAGCCATCCTGCCACCATGGCAAGCAAAAGACTCTGGGCTCCCAGGGAGGGAAGCAGGACCTCACTGTTCAACTAGTGACAAAACAGAATCCACAGACAGAAAAATTTCTAATAAGATTATCCATACAACATTCTTACCTTGATATTACAACCTACAGCAAGGCCTTTGCCTTCATTTTTACAGTCCGTTACTCATTATTATTTAACTGTTAATGATTAATTAGGGTTCTTTTTTGTCTTGCCTTCATTCCATCTATGTTTTTCTAAGTAAAATGAGTATGTTGATATTAAAAACAGCTAACCCATCACCAAAGACTTTTCAAAGTTTTAGATTCAACTTTCTCATAACACTGGATGTGTTTCCATTAAATTATTGCACCTTCCATAACTAAGGGTTTCTGAATAACTTTTCTAGTCATGCTGAGTGAGTTATTTGAATAAAGGCTGAGTTAACATTTCATCCTAAAGAGTGCTTCAATACAAATATATATACATTTTCTTTAAATGAAGACTGATCTGCTGAGGTAGCATAGCACCTTCTACAGACTCAGTGATGATATATGATGTACCTCTGCTTAGTTGTCAAATACTTAAATTTAGAATTCAAGCAGTAGTAACTAATGAGCACAACAAAATTGTTCAACTTACGGTCTTCAAGCTTAATAGTAAAGCACTTGAGAAGACTTTAAAGTAGGTGGGGTGTTTTGGCTGTTTCTTTGTTTTTTAAGATTTTAAAGCAGATAAAAGTTTGAGTGATATTTCAAGATACTCAAAATCTTCTGCAAGTCAGAAGTTATTGAAGATTTTCATTTCAAGAAAAATAGCTAAAAATTTATTTCCTGGAGTTGGCAGCTGCCTAGGTGGCCAATGTCAGCACCTCCTTTGTGGATCAGCCCACAGGCTACACTATGCCCATGAAAGAAACATCAACTGAAGCAGGAGTTTGAAGTTCCCAGTGCCATGTATGAGAGATTAGAAACCCCAGAAAGGAGAGAACGCTCCAGAAACCACAGCAACTGTTAATCTTGGATCCTCTACAGCTTACCAAAAAATCCTGAATCCTATTTCTTGAATTGACTGTTTCTTGCTGCATATTTATTGGAAATGTTTCGGTACGCTGCGTAACAGATCACCCTCCAATATATTGCTACTTGTGAGAACACAGAACAACAGTCTAAGTCTTCAGACCCTCTCAAAAGCCAACAGAATTTCATTGCATATTTTAGCTAGTCCCAAACATATTAATAAAAAAATAAAAATTAAGGGAAAAACCCACACTTTTGGAGGTATACAAATCCATTAGGAATAATTGTTCTCAAACTGTTGAGCTGTTAAAGATTTTAATTTCTGAGGTACATAAGCTATTAGACACCTAAGTGCCTCACAAATGCAATTATTTCAGTTTTTAGAAGTTCTGCATTGACTTTTGTTAACATAAAACACCAACAGAGTTCCACAGAAGGATTAAGTAGTATTCTGCTTTGTTAATAGCCTTGTGAAGAATGAAGGGAAGATATATTACACACCTTGGAAATTTGGCCCTTTCATTAAGTATGATAGTAATCTCTAGAATTAATTATACTTCATTAAAACTCCTTCTGCCCGATAAAGTTTAATGCAGGCAGAACAGCCAGAAAAGGACATTACAGTGGACAGGATTAGTTTTATTCCATATATATACATTTATATACCCAGAAACACAGAAAGCAAATAGATCTCTCTACCTTCTGGATAATGCAGATCACACACACAACACTGAAATTCTTTAAAAAGCATGCTTATAAAAAAGAAAAAAAAAAGAAAAAAAAAAAAAAAGATAAATAAAGAAGACCCTACTCAAAGTGAAACACTTCTTACCCACAAAGCCAAGAAGAAAAGACATCACATGATATATGGGGTTTACAATTTTACACACACACATCAACATTTATTTCCCAGTGTTTGTAACACAGTGATACTTGATTTCAATTGAACAATAATTCAGTGTCATTGTTTTAAGTGGTAAAAATGTGCAGACCAAATTCTTAAATTAGGTGCTGAAACAGGGTTTCTTCAATGAGGAGTATCGCATTAAGGCAACATAAAAACCATACCACCTTTTTGCTATAGGTCTACTCTAGCGTAGGGAATAAAGCAGCCCCGCACTACTCTTCATGATAGAAATAACCCTATAAAGTAATTATGGTTTCTAGGGTGCTACATTTTATTTCAGGGTCAAGAGGCTAGATTATCTTCAGATTTTCACTCTTCGTAATGAAAGTTATACTTTCAAGCTGTTTAATAAATTTCCAGATCATGCCTACATTGCTTACATCTTAACCCAGAGTTTGACCAAAAAAGATAAAGGAAAACCACATGTAAAATAACCCTCTCTGCTCACACTGGTAAGACACAACTGGAGGATTAACTCAATTTCTGAGCATCTTCAGAAAGGGTATATGGACCAAGCAGAAATCCAGATGACCACAACAGTAAAACAGTCTGTGACAAAAGAATGAATCTGACTAGATTTACCTGAGGAGAAATAGATAAAGAATACAGAGATACTCTTCAAAGCCTTGCAGTTCACTACAGAGGAGGCAGCAGTAACCTAGTCCATCAAGGACCAAAGAAGTGATAGGCTCAAACTGCAGAAAATTCAAGTCATAATTTGATAGAAACTTCCTGATGCTACACATTGCAAAAGACAGAAATCTGCTCTGCTTTTTTGCTATCTCTTTTACTCATGAAGTTAGACATCTGCCCAAAATTGCATTAAGCTAGTTGATTCAATCTCTGAACTGGAGATTAGAGTGAATGCTGCCTAACATTCTATGTAGCCTTAATTCTCTCATGACTCAAGAGGAAGAAGGTGGTCATCACGTAGCTTCTCCATCTTCCGCAAAAAGAAAGCGGTGCAATTTCATGCAGGGAGAAAAAATAAGCAAAAAGTGAGAACTCTGAAGCAAGTCAGAGTTAAAGATGCGGCACAGATTGTGTAAATTAAGTTATACAATAGAAGTTACTTTGACAGAAAAATGGCAATAAAAAGCAAAATAGTTGTGAAGGAAATAATCTTCAAATTATTTCAAATTATTACTACTACATGCATACTTAGTGCAAAAACTGAAAGAAATGTCAAGTGTCACCACAGTAGGTCTTTAAAAACGTTTTAAAGAAAGAGGTTATTCAATAAATGCTCTACCATCTTCAATCTTCTGAATAATCTTACCTGTCTGGGCTAGTCAGTCACCCTATACAAAACTCATAAAAGAACATTCACGGCCTCCCCTCTGCCATCTTCAAATCTGCAGCTCAAACCCATCACCAAAGAGAGATTGTGACATCTATCTTGAGATTCCTTTGTTTAAGTACAAGTGAATGTAACAGACTGACAACAGACACAGCCTTCAACATAGTGAAAATGAGAAAATGCATTAGTCAAACAAGGGCCTAAACAGTGATTTCCTGGACTTTACTTCAAACTAAAGTCAGTGAAGAATATTCTATGGACAACCTTCCATATAACAGCCTTACACATGATAGAAAAGCCAGGGTTTGTAACAATACAGTGAGTATGGTACCTCCACAAACATTGCTGCATTTGGAATGGTCACCGTCCATGACAGAGAGTCTCTAAATGATGATGGATTTCCTTATGCAGTGAAGTATGACACACCTGAAGAACTGATTTGACTGTCTTCCTCAAGCTTGAGGATATAGGTAAGTTTATTTAAATAAAGCAGTAAGACATTAAGATTTCATAAGTTCACCCAGAAGGTGGCATCCAATATTAAAATCAATTTCTTAGATGGGAAAAGGTGTTACAGACATTTCCACCAAAAATAAATCATGTCATTTATTCAGACAGGNAGAAGCTTCGAGGTAACGCAGGTCACAAAAGCAGGCTTGAATGCATTAAGTCTTTTAAATGCAATACTATCAGATTGGAAAAGATTAAAAGTAGAATCTCTCAGGGTTATACATCAATATTATCACTGGTGGACCTTCAATCCAAAGGAAATTCAGGGAGCAGAGTTCTACTTCCAGACAGTTTTCTCTACTAATCTATTTTCCCCTCTCTGGGATTCAACTCTTGTCTGAACATTTAGTCATCTCTTCCCTGTTTTTCTCTTTGCCCTTTTATCTCATAGTACTAAGAAATGGAAAATAAATGTAACGATAACAAGGCCCACTCAGATTCTAGGAATCATATGCCTGTATAGCATGTAGGGAAAATATTTTTAATTAGAATGAATGAACATTCACCACAGTGTTCCCTCTGAACCAGTTTCTTTTTAGTTCCTTCCATCGCAGAGATGGAATTAGACAACTGGACCTAGAGAAACTTTTGTTGAGTCCTGCAACAAGAGGCAGAAACAACATAGAGGCTATTCATACACGTGCAGCAGACCCTAATTCAATTCTGGCAAATTCTACAAATTGCCAGAGCAATACTATGCTGTCCAAGATTCAGATTCAAAAGGATTAGTTCCATACAGAAGTCTGTACACAAACCTCAATTTTGCTGCAGAGAAGTGCAGAAACGCAGCATGAGACCATGAACGCTAGTTCCTCCAGAATACCATCAAATGCTCTCACAGTTCAGCTGCCAGATTCCCACATTCATGAAATACCCGTTTGAGAACAGACTACAGTAGTCATCCCTCAGAGATGATGATCAAAGTCACCTGCTTCAAAAACCTAATATGCCTGCCACATCCCTAGCAAGTACTGGACTGCTGGGGTCACGTCATTAAAGCATCAGTAGTTTCTGAGTATTAATGCTTATCTGTCAGAGGAGACAGAAGAAGAAGAAACTAAGTGCTCTTTTTATCTTTTCACTGCACCTAGAGGTCTAGTTCTCTCCATTAACTATGTATCTAACACCAAGCTAAGACATTAGACATCACACTACTTTAAGACTCAAGAAGCAGTAAAGTTACACCTGTTGTATGTCAGAGAGGAAGGTCTCCATTCAGAATCTGTAAAAACAAGGTCGAAAGCCTTTCACCCCCTATCCCTGTGAAACTACTACTACTGCTGCTTTTATCTTGTGCAAAATAAAGGAAGAAAGACAGGAAGGCAGGAATGATTGACCATATCTACCCTCTTCTCTTCAGCTTCCAAAACACTTTTTAGATCCTGTACAGGCAAACTAACTAAATAAATAAAATAATGAAACAGGGGTGGAGAAATCTTCAAAACAATATGCAAAAAGATCAAGGCATCAGAGTGAACTGAGCACAGGCTAAAACTAATAACTTGCTGCAGAAGCTAGGAAAACAGAACTAAAGGATCACTGAATTCCACTGATTACACACCATTTCAGGAGCAAGGACTATATACTAAAAGGCAAACAAACTATGCTTGCACAATCCCAGTAATTGTGGCTACCAAAAAAAACTAACCCCCAACAAAAAAAACCCCAAAATACAAAAAAAAAAAAAAAAAACAAAAACAAAAAAACAAACCAAACCCAACCCCAACTCCAAAAGCATTCCTATTCCCCAACAGGAAGAGAGACACTTTCAGCATACTGTCTCGGTATTTCTCTCACTAACCACTAAAAATACCAATCCCACAAAAAGCATGCAGGGTTTGTTTGTTTGGTAAAAGACAGGGCTTTGTAAAACCTAATGAAGATGATGAAGCGAAGGGAAAAAGAACACACACAACACAACTGGAGAGGCTGACTCTTGCTGACCCTCACTCTCTACCACAAGCTGCCTTTAAGGAAGCTGTACGTTGAAACCGTATTCCCTTTCAGACCTACCACGCGGTGCTACAGGATAGTAACCACAAGCTGTACAGCTGTTCCAACACAGGCAGCAAGCGGATGGCCAAATTTAAGAATACAGCTCACACTAACCTTAGGTATTCAGCCTGGTTTTAAGACATCCCAAATTTAAGTTTCGGCCCTAGTTCTATCACTGCTGTCTAAAGCTACTTTCACCAACACCTACAATTTTTTTTTTTCTTTCAAGTGCCCTGTTTTAAGGACATGCTTTCACTTGGCACATATGATCAGCACATTAAGAGACCAATTCTATGTTACTCTTCTATGAAACTGGACAATCTCTGAAGTTTTAAAAAATGAAACTTGAAACGTGATCCCCTCATCCAGATCATTAGTAGAGACATTAAAGAGACCTGGCACCAGTACTGAGCCCTGGGGAACACCACTGGTAACCATCCACCAATTGAATTTAACTCTTTGGGCCCAGCCAGTTTTTTTACCCTGCAAAGCATAGGCTCATCCAAGCCATGAGCAGCCAGTTTCTTCAGGAAAATGCTGTGGGAAATGGTGTCAAAGGCTTTACTGAAGTCCAGGTAGACAACATCCACAGCCTTTCCCTCATCTGCTAAGTGGGTCATCTTGTCATAGAACGGCAATCAGGCTGGTCAAGCAGGACCTGGCTTTCATAAACCCATGGGCTGACTGTGCCCGATCACTTGGTTGTCCTGTACATGTGTTATGTGATGGCACTCAAGCTGATCTGCTTCATAAGCCTCCCCGGCACTGAGATCAGACTGACAGGCCTGTAGTTCCCCAGATCCTCCTGGCCCTTCCTGTAGATGGGCATCACATTTG
>VXBL01000555.1:0-23826 GCA_013400195.1 Aramus guarauna
GGGGGGGGGAAGGGGGGAGAGTGGAGTTTCCACTTTCAAAAGCAGAGGCACAATGGATTTTGCATTGTCATTGATGTAAATTCTTTCCTGCAGGATTTGCTTGTGTAAACAGGACTTGGACCTATAATTTACGTCACTTTGCTACATACGAGAACATCATCAAATTGCACTTATAAGTTACTGGTGGTGAAATAGGTGAGACGGGAAAGCTATCATTTGAAAAATCAGTCTGTAGCAAATAGATCTACATATCGCTGAAGATGTGTGTGTGAATGGACATGGCCAGTTTGGTTCATTGTCAACCAAATTCTCTGTTCTGAGAATGGTGACAATTGCCAGGTTGCTCTGAAAAGGTTTGGAACTAAAAAGTTTCTCAGCTGCCTTTGTGACTAGATAATAAAAATGAGAGTGATTGCTGTTAGTCACTAGTGATTGTTTTGTGATTCAGTTTTAGTTTCCAATCATGAAGAAAAAAAATCAGCGTGTGACACAGATATCAACCCAACCAATACAAATAGAGTTAAACAAACAGTTCATGAACAATCCGTAGTCTGAAATTAAAGTTTTCCACCACTCCCTTTTTTTTCCTTTCATTTACAGATTGGAATAATTCTGAAGGGGAAGAGACTAAATTCATACATGAGTCACTAACCAGAGAGGGCTAAAGTGCTTGCGTAGTTTGAAAAGTTTTCTGTACAATAAGACTAAAAGAACAATATAAACATGTTCATTCAACAAGTAATAATTGTAATAATTATAATATAAAAATGAAAATTGGTTAGAATCCTTTGTGCCGTATAAAAAAATCTGTAATTTTATTATATAAGAAAAGAAGTCTCAAAGACTACACGCACAAGACAGGTGAGACTATTAGATTGCAGAAAGTTCCAACTTAAGCAAAAGCTATGTTTATGAATCATTATTCAAACCTCAAGATGCATATATTTTATTCTTCAAAATGTCCACAAAAACATTTTTCCTCAATTTCTTTTGTATTTTCCATATCATATCTCTTCCTTTTCTTTCCTAACCTACGATGCCAGTTTAATGATTCAAACTTATTTTTTCTTCCAGCTCTTTTTTAAACAAAAAATAAATGCTCAGTCCCCTGTTAGTTTATAAACTGTGGTCATCCTGTTACATGCTTCGAGAAATTATAGATATCTCTTCTTGAAGATAAACATCCAAACATTTGTCTCAGATAATAAGAGAGTACTGAAGAAGAGTAAAGAGGATTTTCGCAAAACAGTATCTTGGGAAGATGAAAGTAATGCGCTTTTTTTCATTATTTAAAAGTCTCTGATGTGCTTGCCCTTGTTCAGTGCTGAAAATACATCACTTTTGACATGTATACATATAATGAAATGAATATGTGTCAACGCTTTTCCAGGATCATGCACTTGAACGACAAGTTACCAGATAGACACAACAGTAGTAAACCTCATATCAGTATCAGTACATGATCACACAGAGTAAAGAGCATCGGAGAGTAACAGTGGACTGGGAAGGAACATATGCCTGGGGTTTTTTCCCTTTTATTTTTTTGAGGATGCCTTATCTACAGTACAGAAGGATGGATAGTTATGAGTTTAAACAAATACCATTTCTGAGCCCCTTCATGCAACTTGTCATCTGAGTTTAACTTCCCTGTAAATCAGCTATTTATGTGATCTCTTAATGTTGGGTTTGGAGATAAGAACAAAATGTAGAACTACTTTCGTTTAAGAGTGCCTGTCTCTTTTATTTCTGAATATTATTATAATGTTTTATACCAGGTTTTAAAGGCACATACATCTCTTCAATGTCCATAAAATGCTATCAAATAATAATGACATATTATTTATGGGTATTGTAAAAGTGCTACCTGCAAAAGGGTTTTCTGAGAGCAACAATATATTACTGTCCAATCCGTGCTGACCGGCAGTTCTTCTCAGACAATATCCCACATCTGGTATGTGTGTGTGTATTTACGTGGACACACGCAAAACCCCTGAGATTCTTTGCTGATACCAAGACCAAGCTGAGTGCAAGCCAGCTCTGCCTGGAAGCTTTATGGCCCTCTTAGTATGGAGTGCTCCTGAGCAAAAATACCCTTCCTTGCGCAACACTCTTTGCCATGGAGATAGGCTCTGTTGTTAAAGAACAATATATGATTCTACACATTTTCCTAAGGTTATTGTTTTGGATTGATGACAGTGCCTAATGAAACACATGATATCATTTCTTGTGAATTCCTTATAAAGGTTTGTTCAAATATTTGTTAAACAATTGCGGGGCAACAATTTTCACAGCTAATTTGAAATCTCTTTGCTTTTTTTTCTCTTCAGAAATGTTGCAGAAACAGCAGAAACAGCACCATATGTTTAATCTCAATAAAATTAGAGAATAATTTTGTAGAGAACAAAGAGAACAATGATGTAGTCAATGCAACTATCCTGATTTAGAATGCAGTGTTTCCATGACAAGAATCTCTTTTCCAGTTAAGTCTGTAACACACCTATGACACCTTTTCCCATAGTCTGGCTCAGACTTCCTGCTGATATTACAATACAGATTATGTTTGTCAGAAAAAAAACCACAAAAACTAGAGCATGTCCCTGTCTAATTCCTTAACAAAAATATTAAATTATTTTCTTACTACTACTGTTTTGAAATATTTGCAAAAAGTTCTAGTAAAGAAATAAATTAAATAGCTTACTATGTGAAGTCACAAAAGATTATTTTGCTGTATATGACATTTAGTCAGACTAAAGAACTATACATCTGCATATCCTTGTTTCAGTCTTTGTATTTAAAGTAAATGATCAATCAGTGCAGAAGAGACTAAAAATCAATAAAGCAAATACATTTTCCTTGTAACTTGTCCAAAGGTTATGATTTAGTTACAGTGCAACTTAAGTTGTTGGTTCAGTTACAGCATGTACAACATCATAACGTCTTTTTATTGAGCATGAACCATGTAGCTCACAAAACAAAGAGAAGTGGATTTAAAAATGCCAAGTCCAAAAAACAGGTCTGTGTTAATGGATTTTAGTAAACTCATTTCCCAACACTGCGTCTTGATCTGAAGCCCACAGGAGTACATAACTGTCTTTCCATTGACCACAATGAGTATTGAAACAGGTTTTTGAAGTTTAATATAATTTAAAAATAGTAATAAAACCTACATATGAGAAACATTAATTTCCCAGACACATTCCTCATATGGTGCTTCTGTTGAAAAAAGGACATTTTGCCATACAGAATGCAAGCAGAAGAACTATATAAATCAGAATATCTCACTATGAAGAGGTAAAATCCAGATTTTCCTCAATTGGTAAAGCAAACTTACTGCTTCAGTTTTCTAAAAAGTCATCTTTTCATGGAGGACATTCTTGTCCATTCCCTAAATTGAGGACTTTGTAGACCAAGACCACTTAGGTAATAACCACTGTGCTGTATACAGATTTATGTATGTGAATACACAAGTGTATATACACCAAGTGTGAAATGCTCTCTCCTAAAATCAGTTGTAATTCCTGGCCTGGGAAGGCTGGCTAAGGGTAGAGGGAGAGGGAGAGAGATTTTGTTACCACAGGCATAAAAAAATTCTGGCACCAGCGCTTGCAACAGCAGAACAGAACAGAGTCATGATAGTTTACATTTTTTAAATTTCCAGAAGGACATATTTAGCATCCTATGGGCTTATCACTTAAAAATATATGCCATCCATTCCTTAAATAAAATTCCTACTTTTAATAACTTTTGCTTTGACCTTGCAAAACAGATAATGCCACAATCAATTATCCCCAAAGCCTTCCTTAAATCTCCTCTAAAATATTGCCTATTCCAATGAAAAAAAAATAAAATTAGGATTTTGAAGAAGTCTCAAGTGAAGTAGTAATTGACTGCTATCCATTAAAATCAGAATGGCTTGGACATGAATTTCCACAAGCCCCCTCTACTAATGTCAGTCTCTGCCAATGAGACCATTGAATACGCCTTCACTACAGCCTGAAGTGTCCCAGAAGGTCCAAACAAAGCTGGCCTGAGGAAATGGAGAGGTGTAAGCGTTCCTGGGATCTGGTTTTACTCAGTAATTCCTTAATACAGAATAGGTTTCATGTAGTTAGCCCATCAACAAAAAGACAGAGAGTTCCTGGAAAAGATTTGCATTTGGAGTCACTTACTGCCTGTTTAGACGAAAAAAGAAACTGGTTTTCTAAATAACTGGCAAAATAATTCACCTAAGGAATGGGACATCCAGGTACAAAATCCCGCTTCAACATACTTTTATACTAAATAAGGCAGCTGTGGCAAGAGGAGCCACAAGGAACTCAGCAGAAAACAGCTTTTTGCTAGATGTGTGGGTGGCCTGGATCCAGCCTCTGCCCTCTATCAGGAGAGAGCCTGTGTCACGCTTACCTAGCAGAATAGTTTCATTATTAGTGTAGAGTACAAAAGCATAGCCTGGCTATACATTTCGCTGTACTTTGACCATGTTTACAGCATCAGGCCTGCGGTAGCCCTAATTTGAGAATCCTGCTTTAGCTTGAACTTAAACAGCTTCTGTGCCTGTGGGGATTTGGACTTTAAATAGCTTTTCAAGTCAATCACTAGTAAATATTTGCTAGGAATCCTTATTATTACTTATTAATCTTCATTTGTACATAGCTCTTACAGTGTTCAATCTTGTCATTAAGGAATTGATAGCTCATCAGGGAGAACCGATCGCTAGTATGAGGTGGGGAAAAGAGAACAGGGTACGTGTGCCAAGATAAGTGAAGCAGGTAAATACAGAGCTTCTTATATCCCATCTCTTGCTTTGGCCTTTGTACGGTCTGTGATGTTTCAGTGAAATGAGAGATCATGGTACATTCTCAAAGCATCTTAATACAGATCTTAAAAGCATCCTAAACAGAACGACACAGCCATGAATCACCCAGGCTGGTTAGGGAAGTGTTAAGATTTTGAGTAAATAGTATGTCAATGCTGTAAAAACTGGAGTCTGGGCTGTGTGATACCTTCTTTCTTCCTTTTTTCTTTCTTTCTTTTCTTTTCTTTTCCTGTATTTGCAATCTGTAATGCAATTTGTAATGCATTTTGGATCACAGCTGTTTGCTGTACCACAATGCAGTACTGAGTTTGGAAGAATACATGGAAGATTTTAAAATTACATGTACCATAGATTCTGCAATGAAAAGACTTAATAATCCTGGGACGTCATATGCCAAATCAATTAATGACACTTTGGATGTGGAGGTTGAGCCACTGATGGTATTTCTTCCCAGAAGATGGTATGAAAGGCACAGTTAGCGTCTTTGCTGCAAATTTTCTACTCCCCTCTGCCTGGAGCAGGGGAAGAATTGGAAAGGGTGTGTCCCATATATTTGAAGTGTACAGTAAAAAGCTTCTAAAAAGATACTGAAAACAAAAGGCAAACTCTAGGAAAATTTAATAACAAATAAAGATGAAATAAAAAAATATGACTTGCATGAACTTGGCAGAGGTAAGAGAGAATAGTTAAAATTTAAGAAGATAAAAGACTTTGAAAATACATCTAAAAGACTTTGAAAATATATCTTTGGTTTGTTTGGCTGCTTGGTATCATAGTTTTTTGTCACATTAGTTTTTTTAGTGCAAATAAATTTTGTGAAGGGATCTGTTCCATTAAAAGTCTTTGATCATGAACTGACCTGCTAGAACAATACAAATCCACTCTCTTTCACATTACCCTGAATTGAATAAATAACAATCATTTATTTTCCTTTGAAAAATCACTATCATTCCTCTATTTCAACAGTCCTCTCACTTTCCTGTATTGCAAGCCATTTTTAGTTATTCTGATGAGTCACAGGTTTGTGCTGCCAGGAGGTCCCGTTGTGTAGCCAATGTATTATTCCACAACACTCCACTTAATTTTCTTTTTGCTAGAACTTTGCCTACAATAACTTTGGCCCACTTAATCCTAGATTTGTCCCATCCAGGTTTCAAGCACGTAACTGACACAGGAGGTTAAAAGCTTCCTGAATATGCAATAGGCACCTTCAAAATTTGAATTCAGCTTGATTCACCACAATGCTGCCTACTCTCACTTCACTCAATACCGAGAAACCTCAAGTGACTGCTAATACAGGCACCTAGTTAGATGGGTTAATTCAGGTCCTGAGGTCTTTAAATCCATACTAAACACCTATTTTTAAAGATGCACTATCTTTCATGCAGATACCATGGCTGTGATACAAAATTACCGGTGAAGCTCTTACAACTCAGGCAGACTTGGTGTTCATATTGGCATCTATGACCTTTAAATCTACGCACCCAGAAGACATGTCATAAGGTATAGGACTGATGGAAAGCGTCTACGGTTAGCCTGGCTCCAAAAATTTTTACTAGTTGAAAAGTATATGAAACGTGTATCAATGGGACATGCAGCCCTGCAATCACCAAATCATTCTGGGATATATGCTGGTGGGTTGCAAAATAAAGCAAAGTTTGAATAACCAACTTGAATTGGCAATGTTCTGTAAACAGCATAATTTGGAAGAAGATATGCCGACACCCTTTTTTTCCCTGAGATAAATTTGGGTTGCAAAGAGTTGTTTTCCATCCCTGTATAACTGCATTTCACTTTTCTATGAAGGATCGTTTCCTGACAAACTGGCAGCTGATGTTCAGCTTATAGCAGCACTCTTTGTTACTGTGTAAATGAGCTCACTATATTACAGTTGCTGAGATAGTTGCAAAAATTCTTGGTTTCTTCATCAAAGTGGTTTTTACATACAAAATCGATGGGAACATTTTCTGAATCTTCAGTACTTCCCTCGTCCCTTCCTTTGTGCTTGTTTGTTTGTTCTTACCCAATCCCATCATCTTCTGGCACTGTTCTTGATTAATTGTAATGACTGATTCCTAACATGTGTTGTCAATGGATTGTTTGCTGGCATATCTGACAATATTACCATCTATTTCAGACTCTTATAAATTTTGGTGTTTTTACACTGTGGAAATTTAATAAACAGACTGGTAATTTAGAAAAAGAAATGTCAGCAATATGTGTGGGATAGGACAAGGCCTACTCTATATCCCATATTCTTCAAATGCAATTGTTTCTTTTCAAAGCAGCACAGCTGTTCAGCAATCAAGGACTATCTGTATCCCATATGCTAAAGCCAGATGTCAATATCGCTGTGTGTGAATTTGCAATGCACTGTTCAGAACAGTCAAACCATATTTCAGGGGAGAACATTGTCCAGGGAACTGAAATGGGAGAGTTTCCAGCACAGCTCCCTGCCAAAATAGTAATAAATCCTTTCTTTAGGGATTAGGCAAAAGCTTTGCATTATGTGGAAAACTAACTCTTCTTTTTTAACCAATAAAGCTGCAAAAACACAAACTAATGTTTTAAAAAACACTCACCTCTCTCCACTGTCTGTTAAAGGCACAGAGTGTGAGCAGCCCAGATGAAAACATCTACTTTTTGTCAAATGAATCCCACCCTCAGTGCATAGTCACATGTGATTATGAAAGCACATATTTACTATCCTCCTCCCCTACAGCGCACACTGTATCTTCCCACTCATTCCATCCCCCTCCATGAGATATGTTCATCATATGTGTCTCCCGCCTCTGATCCCTTTAAACGCTCTTTGCTCAGCCAGTATTGCTGAGGTGGGTGGAAACCTACCACCACTCCAGCGGCAGCAGCAGCACTGAAGAAGCATTGTTTTCTGGTCGCTTACTTTCCAGTCTTCTACTAGGGGCTCGGTTTTCTTCTTGTTCCCTATCTGAGTGCTATCACTATGGACAATTTAGTTTGGTGCATTCAGAAGGTCATCAACGGGTTCTCTGTTCCTCGGAGCACGTCTACATCAGGGTTGGAGGTTGGAGCAGAGCCATCTCACATACCAGGATGACCCTAAGGATGATATAAAAAAAAAAAAATTGAGGCTATAATGAAGATCTTTATAGAGATCTACAGTTGTGATGCCATAAAACAAATTCTTTCTGGGGTAAACCAAGTGTTGGTAATAAGGCATACAAGTTCCAGACAAAACTAATGAGAAATGAAAAGAGAAGTGACGTGGTATTCAGCTTTCTGAAAGGCAATTCTTAGGCAAAAAGAATGGGCAAAAACTTAGAATACATGCTGGATAAAAGGAAATACATTATTGGATTTCCTTTTTTATTGACTGAAACTGTAGGGTCTCATCACATACTGAATTTTCTACAGTTCATTATAATATAAATCCCACCCATTCTCTATACACAGTGCACCTATTCATCATCAATAAACAACTATCCTTACACCGTTAATTTTCGTACATTTACATCTGGGACTATTGCTGGCATGGAAGCCGCAAGACCCCCCAAGATGTGCTAGGAGTTTCAGTAGAAAATTGTACACTGAATCATGAGCACTATAAGTTGCATGAACACAAGTGAATGACATCAAATTGCAAATAGCTTGATCCAGGATGGTCTTTTTAAATAAGAGAGACTGCAGGTTTGTTTGTGTGCATGTAAACCAGTGGGGTAGACTGAAATGAGTTGCGTACAAGAATAATTCAAAGAGAATTTTCACTGTGTGTATACCATTAATGGTTAACAAACACAAAGCTTTCACCAAAGTTGAAATGAGTCTTTTCTTTTCAAGATATGAATATACCTTTTTTTTGGCTTTTTTTTTTCTCCCCACCCCCCCCCACCCCCCTATACCATGCAAAGGACAGACGTAATTTACATTTTTCCTTTCCTGGAATACACCAGATGGTTAACAGAGTGAACCAATTCAGAAGAAAAGAGATGTATCCTATTTCCAAGAACCATGTAAGGTTCTGAATTTCTGTTTGAAGGTTTTTGCAGCACTTTGTTCCCAACAGTTTACTGTATCCTGACTAAAGCAGTTTTGGCATAGGATCTCAGCAGGATAGCTGTGTCCTGATATGTTAAAACTACTTCAAACATTTGCCATATGACTGAAAATGTTAATTTCTCAGGTGTTATCTTTAGCTTTATTAGCCAAAGAACAAAAAAGAATACATATTTGGCAGCACCCAGAAGAGTGACATCAAAATAGCCCCCAAAGAAGAATGTCAATTTCTTCTTACTGCACAATAAGGCACATTTAAATCTATAAAAGATTGCATCTAAAGGAAAACTATTCTAAAACATCTGAGTGGCTTGACAGCCTAGGTCCCAATTTCAAAGATACACTTGCACATTTCCTGAAAATCCTATCTACCACATCAAGCACCTTAGTACATCAACAGTTCAAGCCTCCATGAATGGTGACTGTGAGCCTCGTAGGTATTTGGACATACTCTAAGAAAACAACCATTCCCAAGGGATTTAGAGAAGCCTGCTTGACTTCTGATTTGGCTAATGCAATCAGTGGATAAAATTAGGTGTTTGCGTTGCATGAATCAGCCCTCCTCCTAACAAGAAAATGATTGGCATCCAGCCAGTAGAAATCAGCATTGTCCTGTCCTTTCTCCAGGGCTTAGGCAGCTAACCCAGGATTTGGGGAGAGGCACTCCTACTTACATGGGTTTCAGGGTGCTGTACCCAATCTCAGATTAGGCATTCACAAAGGCAGAGCTTGCTTTTCTAAATACAGCCAGCCCTCTGCGTAACAGTTCATCGGTTTAAGCACTCATGCAGGATGCAGGAAATTTGGATGCTTGAGCCTTTTTAGCTTGAGGGGAGTGGAATCACATTCCTCCTTTCTAGAGGAACTTCATGCTGTAGACCAGGTTCAGCTAGGCACTCTGTCTTCCTCCTGTTAAGGCTTTGGTTTTTAAGCAAGAGCCAGATTTAAGACAGATCATTCTCTTACTGCTGGAAGAAGAACAACAAACAATTCAGGAACCTGTTGGTTAGGTCAGTCAGCTGGGAGGGGGAGACCTGGTTCAGGGCCTGATCCTAAAGTCTCTTCTTCTTTTTGAAAATCCCATGTCTATCTCATGCAAACTGCATAAATGGCTCTGGGAAGGGGAACCAGGCATCTCCCTGCTCCTGAAGAGTGCCCTAACTGTGAGGCCTCAGAGCTCCAGGCAAGTTATTGCTCAGCATGTGGGATATTGAATCATCCTCTCAGGATGCCTAACTTTCTTACTTGTCTTACTAGGCTGCCTGAACACCTGATTTAGGTACTTTGACTTATTCCCTGAGCACTGGGCAGAAACTCTGTTCAAAACAGGTGTTATGAAACTAGCTCGAAATCACTTTTCAAAGGTCTTGCAGAAGTCCTAAGTCCACTAAATGCACATGAAAAAAATCACTCTGAGTAGTTTCTCTTTTTACATATTTATTTTGCCTCAGTCATTCTTACATATGTTTAACTGCTGGCAAACTGTGCACTAGTGCAGTTATTTCCTAACTGGATGTGCTCTCTCCAGTTGCAGACACTTAGGTTGGCCAGGCAGCTCAGAGAAGACATCACCATCATTGCCATGAAGGTGCACAGAAGATGTGGTGAGGCAGAAGACCGGTTGACAGTCTGTATGGCAACGTGCCTGGCAGGAGGTGTCAATTCCCAACCAAGAAGGTTGCCCTCCAGTTCTTCTCCTAAGGAGAAAACAAGAGAAATCAAGCCACTCATAGGGACACAATGTTGAAGAGGACAAAGAGCAAGCCTAAAGAGAATAGCAGAGCATAATATAGCACTGCAAAGAATACAGTATTCATTCTCTGCTCTTGCCTCCCAGTGATTTTGCTGCCCTGCCCTCTCTATTTTATATTCTTTAGCTATTAAAGGAATTAAAAATTCAATAACGCACATTAAAAACTGCACCCTTGACCCGAAGGAATGGAAATAACTGTTGAGGCTCTCTAAACTTTCTCAGAGAAGGCACACAAAAATATTTACAATCCTGCAATTCATCAAAAAAAGCAGCAAATTGTTTCCTATATATCTTTTTTCTATGCATCTTCAAGGCTTTTGTTAGTTTTATGCAGAAAATTCAAATTAATTCCACATGTAATTCAACATAGCAAGTGAAGCTGCATTGTGGCTTCATGTGGCCATATAGATTATCTAGACTGTTTTTAAAAAAACAACAAATTACCCTAGTTTAAAAGTATTTGAAATAAAACAAATAAGTGTTTCATCATGTTCTTTCCTGTGGCACATTAAAGCTATGGCTGTTGGTCTTTTACTACTATGTCTTAAATCTGTGACAGGGTATTGGAAGTGTTTTGTGGCCTGTGGTTTGAGGGGGTGTTTGGAGTAGATGTTCTGTGAATCCTTCAGGACTATCCTATCTTTTGCATGCAATTGGAAAGGACTGGGCTTGGTAACCTAGGTGGTCCCTTCTGTCCTATGATGTTACTCTTTGGTTTTTCAAACTCTTCACCATATACTTCACAATATATGTCTTTTAGACTCTTGGACTAGATTACTATTCTTAAACCACCGGTGGAGAAAATTTAACTGTTTATTACAGGGAAAAATGTTTGAAGGCTCAAGGACTTGGACAGTATTCACTTCCAACAGTGGGATATTAATCAGAAAAAATACATCTCACCATAGGTTAAAGAAACACGTTTCTCAGTTCTGTGACTTCAGTTGGATTTTGTTTCTACTGAAACAAAGGTATTTTTCCATGTAAGGCAAGTAGTTACTACTGTATGTAGCATCTACTTGAAACTTTATCAGGCCATCCTGATTTATCTTTGTCTAATAGAAAGCCCTTTGGCTAGAGCTGTATTTTCCCCACAGGTGTAAAAAATGCAAAGTTGTAATTTATACAACAGAAGATGACAGAATCCCATTTGTACAATACATCTAGATGCCAAAAGGTAATCTTATTACAAATAACACAATCTTCTCACAGCACTTGCTGTATTATTTTCCGGGTGGTCTAAAAAGTTGATTCAGAGAATAATGCCACAACAGCAACTTGTAGTTCCTAAGGCCAAATAGCCAGATGTGTCAATAATCAGTGCAAACTGGAAACAGATGTAGGTCCTTGTTGAATAATAAATGTAATGAAAATACTTCCTTAGCTCTCTCATGCTTTCACACACACAAGAATTTATGTCTTCCATATTTTTTTTTATTGAATTTATTTGCCGCTTCATTTTTATGTCACCAGGATCTCTTTCAAAATCTTAGTCACTTCACAATGAACCAATAAAGATTAGTATATCTACAGCAATTGCTTAATATCTGGTCAAATTGGTTCTACCTGATCATTTTATCAGGGAATTTCCTTATCACTGAGATAAGATGAAAACTGTTGAAGGCAGATGTGAAGGCCAAGTCTGGGTAGTCTCCTGTACCTGCATAGTTTCTGCATGTGTATGAAAGTAGACAGTCTATAGAGTTGATAACACGGTTCAGACCACTGGCAAAATCCCTGACATGACTAAATAGACTTAAGTACTGGGTGAAAGTCAAAACAATCTTTCAGGAATATTTCACGCTATCAGCATCTTTGTGAGACCTTGTATAAAGCCACATGTCCAAACTTGATCTGTAACTTCAGTCCTTGCTTGCAAGTGATGACAGCTCAGCTATGTGAAAAGCTACTTTAAAACAGAATACCATCTTCAGAACTAAAAGTAAGTATTTTGTGAGCTAAATATCCAGGTAATATTTGCTTAGATTTCAGCACCAATTAAAAAAAACAAAAACAAAAACAAAAACAAAAAAAACCAACCAACAACAACAACAAAAAAAAACCAGCCAAAAGCCCCAACCAAAAAAACTCACCTCAAATTCTCAAAACGGGATAAGTCTCATTTTTCTTACCTAAAGTAGTTTGAAGATTTTTGGACAGTGTTGCACCCCAGATTAAGACAGCCGATACAGCATTAATGTCAGAACTATAAAGCCTTTATGCAAACCTTATGTTATGCCTTTAGAGACTAATTGGAGCTATGACCTTACAAAATTAAACAGGAAACTGGGAGAAAAGAGTTATCAGCCTTGTTCCCCAGATGCCAGCATGCCAGCATGCACATTGATCTGCATCAAACCTTCACCAGCCAGAGCAGTCATTTCTGCATATTAAAAGGACAAAGAGTATTGAGCAAGAGCTCTGGAGTGTGAGTCATTGCCACAAACTGAACTGGGGAAAACACTTCACAAGCAAAACCCCAGAAAGGTATTAGAGAGCTCATCACTTTTCTTAAAAATGAGTACGGGAGGATAACCAATGCTGCAGAAAAAAAGGGTTGCAAACTGGTTATACTACTGTTTTCCAAGGTGCTTTCATCCTTCAGGCTCTGGCTGTGGTCAGCAGGCGGACAGATTCAGTGGCAGTGCCAGTTTCAGGAATTCCCACCCCACCTAGCTCCAGCTAGTCACTCCTCTTCCTCCTCCTTATCCTCCTCGTCCTCCCATCCAGTGCTGCAGTGCCAGGTCCCCTCCTCTTCACCAGCACAATCATTTGAATGACTGGGCTCTGAACTCCATTTTATCAGAGCTTTTCCTTAACCCAGACCATTTCAGCAACCACGACAATGTTGTGAGAGAGCAGTTGTGTGAGCACAAGCGATGGGACCTCTGCTCTGGGATGAGAGCTGGGCAGGAAGGCAGGAAGCAGAAGAACCCAAATTTTTTAAGGTGCCATTGCCCCACAGCTACTATATCCTGAAACTGCAGCTTCAGTTACAGTGTTTTGCCCTTCCAAGTTTATTGTTACTGAAACCCCAAGTGGGTCAAATAAACTATGTGAAGGGTGTACTAATATTTATACATACACAAGTTTATTACCTTGCTGTAGGAATGTGCCTTACAAGTGATAGCTGTACATTGGCTCCCATCTGTCTCCTTGCACACTGATAACGTGATACAGAAAGAGAAGGTGGGCAGATTTGGGCAAATGGGAACAAAGCTGTGCTCTGATTCTAGTGTTAAATTCATAGTCATTAAGTAACCATATCCATGGGTAATTAGGGGATGTGTCTAAGTTAAAATATACCCCTTACCCCAGTTTCAAAATCTTTGAACTCCAAATCAAGTGCAACAGAGAGCTTGATATGATCTAACAACACTAATTGTGATACAGCCATAGGGAAGACAAAAATAAAAAGTATTAGTCATGTTTACCAGATGACTGTAATCCAGAAAGTAGTGACATTAAAAGGAACACAGAGGTCAATGTCTAGAACCACCTGAACATGATTCTCAAATCATGTTATTGCAAAAGCAAATGAAGACATTACTCAGATTTATTTTTTTTAAGCTAGAGTTGGCTGGTGGCATTATTGGTGTTTGTGACATCAAAAAGTCATTTTTCCTGTATCTAGTTTTGCTGCCTTCACTGAAATGGATGTTGAAAACCTGGTAAGGATTCATGCAACAGGGATCTGTGTTTAGAAACAGACAAAAGCCATGCCCACAATCTCATAGCACTGCTCTGTCTTTGCTACACAGCCATCAGGGCTGCCCTATAGCACAACGATACTCAACCACCTGACATGGGCTTCCATTAGGTCTCTAATTTTAAAAATAGAGTTCATTATAAGCTATTGCAGAAGCAAATGGTTTAGAAATTTATGTCCCTTTTAGAAGCAATCAGGGTGTGGGGTTACTTAGGCCTTGTGCTATGTGGTTCCCGGCTCCTCTCCCGCTCTCTGAGTTCCAGGCTCAGGAATGACCAGAGGTTCGGTTCTCTTCCAGCAGGGAAGAGACATCAACTTCACTCTCACACAAGCTGGGTACATGTCATATTTGGGGCATGCTTTGTGTGAAACTATATCTCATCATGCCTGTTAACTTGGCCAAGCGCCCCTGTTCCTGCATCGCTCTGGAGTATAGCCATGTCACTGGTCAGAGAAACATTGTGATGTTGAATCTGAGCAAATCCTAAATATTTCTTAATGGCAAGCCATATCTCTTTGTTGCCTCATCTGTGAAATGATACCTCTCTATTTCACAAGGTTGTTAATGAGGATAAACACCTCAAAAGTTGTCAGACATAATGACAGGACCATATAGGTGCCTTACAGAAGCAGGCAGGTAGTAGCAGTCATGTGACTGAGAAATTAAAATAGGTAAATTCTGAAGCTCAGAGACACCATGACAGCTAGTGTGACCCTCTTCATTACATAGGCCCAAAAGTGCACTGAAAATTTTTTATAACATATTACTAAAGTAGAGATGTCCTTTGAAAAGACTTCCCACCTTGCTTTAGACTTGAGGATCTGGAGCAGTTGTCCTATGCATGTATGGTCTGTTACTAACAAGGGTTAATTAGCCTTGTGAAAAACTTCATCTCATTTTCTGCTTAAATTGTGTTGACTTAACTTAGAGCTATTAGTTCATGCAACAACTTTGACAGATTACAGAATCATTGCAACACTGACTGGAGCAATGCCTAAATACCTTTGAAAAACAGGCCTAAGCTATGTGCCCAATGGAGCCTGGTGGAAAAGGAACCTTAACTTCTCAAGTCCTGGACTGGCACTGAAATAATTTACCTATTTTTTTCTACCAGCCCTATGAATGCAGAACACTTACCTGCCTTTTGGTATGTACAAATAAATACATAATATTCAAAATAATATAGACTAATAAAGAACACAGTATTTCTATGTACAAACAAGAACTAAAATTGCTGCTTATCAACTCTCAGTAACCTGAAAGCCCTTTGAACATAGAATTTTCTTTCACTGTTATCTTGTGATAAACGATGGAGAAGAGGAAGTCTTTTCCAAGAGAAGATGACTCATAGAGAAGACTCTTAGGAACTCACAACATTCAGTACAGCTGGCAGTGAATAAAAAAACTCTTTTTATAAATTTTTTTTAGATCTTCCTTGTTCCAAGAGTCACAAAGCACATCACACTAGCCAGTTATTTCCACAGCATCATTCAGCACATTAAATTATTATTTCCAGCAGACCATGCTGATTAGCAAGTTTACATTCTTAATGCTAGCAATCAAAAATCTAATTTCATAGGATAAATTAATTTGCACTGAATTCCATTTTACCATAGTTACACTACTTCTGTTATTTGAGATAGCTTAGATGTACATTGCAATGTAGATGTATCAGATAGGATTGATATTAGTTAACTTGGGACATTTCTGTCTGAGCTAGTCATCCTCATCTTCTCCTAATATCAGTTAAGAAAAGGAAGTAGATACAAGTAAAACATTAATCTTATACTTTTATAGATATGTGAAATGGGTCAAAAGAATCATGTTCCTTAGAAGTTTCTGTTTCTCTCCACTGACTACAAAGTGGTGACTAGCTCGGATATTGCTGTAACCGTCATTGTCTAAGGACAAAGGTGAAGCAAAGTCTGTAGGTAGAGGTAGTAACTTCTATTTGAACAACTATTAGCATTGGTAAAAGTAGCAAAACTTCTGGACTTTCTGATTTGAAAAAAGGCTTCACAGGTCTGAAGCCTTGTCTTCCTTTCCCAGCGATAGCAATTGATCTAATAAAATTTCAGCCTCTACCTGTTAAGTCTGGCCTTAGCTCAAATGGAAACATCTACATCGGAAACATCTCCATTTGTTCAAATTAATCCACCTTGACAGTGATGAATGCGTTTGTCAAACTGAACCTTTCTTCAGTATCCAGATGAGCAATGATTAATATTTTATCTCAAATTAGGCCTCTGAATTAAATACAATCCACTGGGAACACTCATTCTCAAAGTTCTTGTTTACACTTCTCTTACAGTCCTGTACCTTGCTCACCTAGTTTAACTACCTAATAAATTTCTTACTCCCATAAAAGTTAGATATTCAGCACTAACATAACACTTTATGGGTAGTGAAGCAGTATCCAAACAAAAAAAAAAAAAAAAAAGAAAAAAAAAAAAAAAAGGAAAAAAAAAAAAAAAAAAAAGCTGGAANAAAGAAAAAGGTAAAAAAAAAAAAAGAGAACAGTGCCAGGAAGGCAGTTTAACTCATTGGTTCTGAAAGTATTGTCTTCAGAGACAAATTATTCAATCCAGAGAGACACGGCATCACCCAGTGTGTACTCCGGGCAAGCTATCAAAATGCAACCCTTCCCATGTGTAGGCAATTATTCCTAATTCAGTAGGTATAATAATATCTATAGGCACAACTTTCATCTACATTTTTCACTCTTGGTACAATATGTTCTCAAATTTGTATCTTCCCTTATTTGAACCTGGTAGTTATTAACTCCCCCCCCCCAGATATACAGGCCTTTTACTTTGTCTGGGGTTATGGGAATATTAGTCAAATACTTTTGCTCTGGAAAAATTTAATCACTGTTCAGTCATTGCTATGGCCCTGATTAATTAGTGGACTTCCTATTGCAAGCTGTACATTCCTCACCTGTATCTCCCACTGTGCTTTGCTAGGCACGTTAAGGAAAATCTTGCAGGGGAGATGGTAGTTGAGATAACTTACGGGAAGAAAAATAGAAGTAAGAAAGCATGGTCTTCCCTCTTTCATTTTTCATACTTTTCAGAGTAAAAAAAGGATATTTTTTACTAAAGAGCTAAGTGAAGAAGCCATTAATCCCTCTGATATCGCCTCACTCTTCTGTCAAAACAGAGTTTATGAAGAGACAGCTGAGGTATTTCTGCAAAGCATTGCATAGTGTGACACAGACACATTCACTCCAGAGACTGACAGCAGGATCCTCAGCCAAGTGATGCAGAATGATTGCATTTGCACTACTCAAGTGTGGCCTCTTTCAGAGAAAGCTTGGCACTTCTGATCTAATGTAGCATACGGCTGTCTTGTGGTATTCTCATAGCCCTTAAATACAGTTAGCATTTTATATATACATATATATATATGAAAATAAATAGACTGAATATGTATGTATATAAAGAAACCAATATAATTTGAGAGCTGAGGTTTTATTCTTTTAGCATGAGATTGAAAATAGGTGTCGTATGTCCTGAGGTGTGGTATGAGAGCAGTGGGATGCCTGAGACTGCAAAGCCAGCAGGGATGGTGTTGGAGGACTGTGTAAGGCAGAGGGAGACAAACCTGATGCAGTCTCATCCTTACCACACCGTACTGGGGTTTTGTTTTAGAAGAACTACTTGCCTCACCACAGAGAACGGCCTGGCAGCAAATGAAGATTTATGCAATATGGGCTGTGAGGGAATAGGGACCTAGGAATGAACAGAGGACCAAAGTTATTTGATATTGTAAATGTATCCAGAGAGACCTGAGACATAGTTAATACAGATTTGATAAATAAGAATATATGACCTTACGTAGCAAGCATCTCCCTTTTCTACCTATCCTGATTTTGAAAATAATGCATGTAAATACCACAGTGATGGGCAGTATAGAAACCCCAGAGCTAGATTTCAAATACTGCTTCAGTCTCAGTATTCATCTGAGCCAAAGTAGGTTATTGCAATGGATAATGCTATTTGGTCTATCATTTTTGCGTTCTGGAGAAATGGATTTGAATGGAACCATGAAATGTGTTTTTTTCAAGACATAAATTATGCTAAAAGTTTCCAGGGAGTACTTCTTTCAAGTGTTGTGAGTATCAATTACCGTACCAACTCTACTCAATTCAGCTAAAGCAAAGATTGGAGTTAGCACCTATGTAATTTTAGAGTCTAGTTGTCCTAGTTGAGAAAATTTCAGGCATCATTTTTCCTCATTTCAAAATTTCTCAGCCAAGTCAAATGAATAATCTCTCTCATTTTTTGTGGTTACTTGATAGCAGATATATTCTTGTACATATTGCCCCAAACATTGTCAGCATTCACATAAAGTCTGCTGACTCTGTTTTTCAGGGCTCAAGCCATAGTAATCTTGTTCCCCATTCCTACCAGGTTTATACACTGTCAACATTACATCTAGTCAGGAGGTTAAAGCACCCCTCCTCACTTTTTTATGTTCTAAAATAGGGGGCTAGGTTGAAAAATCTTGCTGAGCATAGCACAGATATCTTTTAAAAGACCTGATCCAGTGGCACTTGATGAATTCCCCTGGATTTCTCAGGTTTTATATCACACAAAGAGAAGTTTGTAAGCCTGACTTTAAAGCTTGTAAGCTGACTTTTGCAATAAATGAATACTTCCTTTACTTTCTTTGTGTAATGTAGATGTCTGTTAAATAGCAGGTTTTGCAAATGCCCTGGAAAATGTCAAATGCCCATTCCTAGACAGTGCAGTTTCATGACATTAGCACACATTATGAAGATGTTGGCAAAATAACTTCTCCATGTTGTTATAACAAACAAAGAACTGGTTGGCTGATTCCATGTCCTACAGGTAATTGTGCTGTCTTCGTACCACTTGAATAGATTTTCAATGGAGATACAAATTGAATATCATACCAAATCCAAACCTTTGCATGATAGCATTGTGCAGTAGTAATTGCATGCTGGAATAGGTTAGAGAATTGCCAAATAATGTAATTAAGCTTCAGCTTCTGCTTTTGCAGAGCAGACTGCAAATCGTGTTAATTCTGCTAAGTGATGGGCCAAGAGTGTATGTGTAGAGTTAGTGAGGTTCATCCAATGAACAATAAGTTGATCATGAATCTAAGCAATTCATAACCTCCAAAGTTGGATTTCACATTCAGCTCAGTATAAAAATATGTATTTCTAGGCCCATCCACAATTATGATCAGTGCATCTTAGTGTATATGATCATTTCTAACTCAAAGTTTTGGCTCTAGGAGTTAAAACACCATGGAAGTTACTTGTGATTATTGCAATTCTCTGGACTTCTTTTCCCTTTTTCTTTCTTTTTTTTGGGGGGGTTGGGTTTTTTGTTTTGTTTTGGTTCTTGTTGTTTGGTTTTTTTGGTTTTTTTTTAAGTTCACTGATGACCATGATGTTCATGCAAATTAAGGCTTGTTAAAAAAAAAATAAGAAAAAAAAAATCTGTATTTTGTAGTAGTTGTCATTCCTTTAGTAGCTTTTGACTGCACTTCTATCACTCAAGACAATATCTCATTTCAGTTTAATGAGATATACCCTGAATCTGTTTATTAATGCATTTCCATAAAGAATATGGAAGAATATAGCCTGTAGAAGAGAAGACTGAAAGGGTATCTTTTTAATGCTTATAAATATCTAAAAGGTGGATGTCTAGAGGAAGGGGCCAGACTCTATTCAGCAGTGCCCAGCGACAGGACAAGGGGCAATGGGCACAAACTGGAACACAGGAGGTTCCATCTAAACATGAGGAAAAACTTCTTCACTGTGAGGGTGACCGAGCACTGGAACAGGCTGCCCAGAGAGGCTGTGGAGTCTCCTTCTCTGGAGATATTAAAAACTTGCCTGGATGCGACCCTGTGTAACCTGCTCCAGGTGATCCTGCTTTAGCAGGGAGGTTGGACTAGATGATCTCCAGAGGTCCCTTCCAACCCCTACCGTTCTGTGATTCTGTGACTAGGAATCCTTTTACAACACAGAGCATTCCTCAGTAATCACTTTATCAGTTGTTCTGTTGAGGTATTTCAGACAACATTTAGTCACAATAAGAAGACTTACTTTATTCTGTAATGCAGTGAGAAGAGTGGAAGGTCTGTCCATCAGAATTACGCTTAACAGCTGAATGTTAAGACTCATTTAGCAACCAGGAAGACAGAGCTGACAGGTTCAGGTTCTCAAAGCTTCTCTCCTCTGGTGACAAAAAACATGTCACCTGAAGGGGGGGTGTTCAGGATTGGGGAGAGATAAATTGTTTTTATTTTTTCTTAATTTCTTTTTTAAGCACAACAAGCAATCAGTACTCTTGAGAAAGCTCTGTCTCATTTCAGTGGGCTTAACTCAGTATAAAGGAAATTACAGCTGGCATTAACACAAGGTATGAATTTGCTCCACAGTCATTCTGCTTATAAAGGCCTGAACTGAAGGAGAGTTCTTCACAAACTAGCTTTTTCATTCATTGAAATTTTCTTCATGCTTTAAAAAATATCCCATGGAAGATGGAAGCTTCCAATTTCATAAAATTTTTAAAAGAAAACAAAAGAACAAAAGTTCAGACACTGATAGTTTTTGTTTGATAATAAAGAAATACTTGCTTTAAAATCCTATGTGATCAACATTATTTTTGTTGTAGTCAATATTTCTAAATAAAAAAAAAATGAAGAGAAGTGGAAAAGCACAACTTTTTTTTTGGACATTTCAACAATTCCAAGTGTTTTGTTCCAAATGATTTTCAAGACTCTGAATATATCAAAAGCAGCTATTTCTCATGAAAAGTTTTGGCTTTGAAGAACTGCCATTTTTTTTCAATTAAAGACATTTCATGATAATTTAGTTCTATTCCAAAATCCATTTAAGTCATTACAAACTTCCTTTGATTTCAGAAGGTTTTGGATCAGGTCCACAAATGGGATTTATATGAGTAGAGTAAAAGAAAAAACACAACCATTCCACTGGCCCAGATTTTAAGCTCAGATCTACACACACAGTTTTCCTTGACTTCAGAGACAAATACACTTAAGGGTAATATTTGGCCCTGAGACATATTTTCAAAAGTAAGTTAAATAGAACCTGAGAGTTACAGCTGAGAAAACAGCTGATTTACATTATTTTTATTATTGTTCATGACATACATTAATGTTTACCTATATTATTACATGAAAAGAATTTAACAGCCTACAGTGCAGATAATACTTTTTTTAAAAAAGTACATATTTAAATGTAAGCCATTAATTGATATCTTGTTTTTGACAGAAGCTCATTAGTCGCAATGCAGTCAGTTTCTGCATAAAATAAACAAAATAAAAAGGAATGTTTTAAATCTACAAGATTTGGGCACATATTCCAAATAAAGAGCATACTCTTATTTTACTTGTCTTTTTCCTGCATTAATTGACAAGGCTCCATCCTCAGCTGTGCTTAGTTTGTTCGAAGTGATGTCATCACTGTCCCAGTCCCGGAATGGGACAACCCTGAAAGCTGTCAATCTCACTGTGAGCACCTGGGCTGATTTTTAAGCTCACCTCTCACTGGAGCTTAGCACCATGTTCTTTGGCAAGGTAATAGAGCAGCATGCGATCTCTCCTGTCTTAAACGCCATTGGTAAAGTGACTGTAAAGGGGTTTAGAGCTTGTAACAGTGTCTTTCATCATCTTAGGTCAAGATATCCTCAGTGAAATCTTCAAGACTGTTTTCTAGTTGCAAAGTAACATGAACAAGCAATGAAAGATGAGGCAAGTCACACAGGTTTGACATCCCAGCGATTACATTGCATACGGGTATATGAAACAATTGACCATAGATATACACAAGCATACACATATCTATCATCTCTACTATGTCAAACTAAACTTAATTCAGAACTACTGTTACATATATTATAGCATATGTATGTATATATATGCAATTATATAAAAAAGAGGAGATTTTGAGGGGACTGCATGTAATGTTATGGCATATCATTAAAGAACACCAAATGTGTACTTGGACTTAACATGTACACTGTCACAAGACAAACAGCTTTCCATGTTTCCCTTTTGACTCTTTTACATGCATATTATAGAATCACAGAATCATAGAATGGTTTGGGTTGGAAGGGACCTCAAAGATCATCTAGTTCCAACCCCCCTGCCATGGGCCGGGACACTCTCCACCAGACCAGGTTGCCCAAAGCCCCATCCAACCTGGCCTTGAACCCTTCCAGGGAGGGGGCATCCACAGCTTCTCTGGGCAACCTGTTCCAGTGCCTCACCACCCTCACAGTAAAGAATTTCTTTCTAACATCTAATCTAAATCGACCCTCCTTCAGCTTAAACCCATTACCCCTTGTCCTGTCACTACACTCCCTGATAAACAGTCCCTCTCCATCTTCCCTGTAGGCCTCTTTAGGCACTGGAAGGCCACAATAAGGTTTCCCCAGAGCCTTCTCTTCTCCAGGCTGATATATAAATATACACGGACACACATGACACTAAAAGAACTTTTTGTGTGGCTGAAAGTTTGTCACATTTATTCAGCTACAACAACTAGTTACCTTCACTAACACACTTTAATTTTTTTTTCTGTACACGAACATATATGCACAGGTACATGTAAAAAGCTTTTTTTCATTTTTAATAGCAAGATATATTGCACACATATGACATCAAAACAACATAAAAGGCATTTTCGCTTGTACCTGAATTTATCTAATAATACTTATTCCACTTTATGATCCATAGCCAAAGAGTTCACAAATAAGCACCTAGGCATGGATTAATCTCATTTAACATTAAACCTCTAAAAGGTGAGAAGTTAGCTATTCAGGCCCTGTCTTCAGTAAATGGTGGGAGACAGGCAAATCACCTCTGTGTAAGACAGAAATCTAAGATGGGGAGATGAATCACCAGCTGAACATGCCTATTTCTCTCCACCAAAGGACAAACAAGTAGATTACATTTAGACAATTAAATGTTAGACAACCAAAGTCAGCAGTACTGAATCACACAGTGGGAGGTATGCATGGAGAAGCGGAGGAAGGTAGCTCGGTGCCTGAAACCGAATGGCATTAACATATCGGTGTCCTTGCACACACCTGGAGTTTGGACACAGTCTGGTCTTTCACTTGTGGGTTGTGGGGGAAGCTATGTCCACAAGGTTTTGAGTGTGGCTAATATTCAGATGACCTAAATGTTAACTCTGCCTCTTTGGCAAAATAGGGTACGTGTGGGACATCAGCTGGCAGGTGACAGTGAAGATCTGCTCCAAGGGCTAAGCTGTGGTTGCACGCAGCAGGGCTTGGCTGAGCAGTCTCAGGCACACGCCATGGAGCTGCTTGGTGATGGGATGACCAGCAAGATCCAAACATGCTCCTCTTCAGTATCCTTGCTGTGGGTGATGATAAGGAAGATTAACCTTACAGTGCCCCTGTACCCAGTATAATGTATATTTCCTGGTTAGAGGCTCTGTCTCCCCCCCCCCCCCCCCCCCCCCCCCCCCCCCCACCCCCCCCCCG
>VXBL01000555.1:23863-54262 GCA_013400195.1 Aramus guarauna
AAGAGAAGGAGTAGCATTTCTGTGTGTTTTGGCCTATCATGCTGTCCTTAACAACACTTTTAATGCTGACCACCAAGATCCTCCACTGAAAACCATACGGAATAATGATATTCATGAGCATGGCATATTTTCTTCTTTCTGAAAAAGAGTTTTCTTTCTGAAAAGAAAAAGAAAAAAGAGTTTTCTTTCTGAAAAGAGTTTCAGGTAATATAGAGGTGAGCAAGGTGCATAAAAATGTACTGAAAGATTAAAATTGTGGCACACGGATATGAAGCCACCCTGTGATGTCCCATATAATGATGCTACTGCCTGAGAACCCAACGTCATTCTTTCCAGTTATGCAAACTGATTTCCCTGAAATGACTGAAGCCTTGTTTCAAAGTATTGTTACGGTTCTGAAATTGCACTTGGAATATAAGACTACAAAACTTCTCACTTATATAACTGTAAAAACTTTCTATGTAAAATAAAAAGCTCTAATGTGCTCTTTGAGATTCAGAAACATAGTAAACCTCCAGACTTGAGTTAACATAATAATCACTAGAGCCACAAAATTAATTTCTTTGTATTATCATGATATATATCTGTTGTTTTATAACACACATTTAAAACATTTCTACCTTGACATGCTCTCCAAGACATGTTATCTTACTGTTGTTGGAATTTAATGCCAGCCAAAGTTTACGTTTTCTCTCAAAACTGAACAGTCATTATGGGGCTGGAGTAAAAATTAGCATGACCATGCAAACTATGGGTGAAATGATGCTCCTAAATATTCAGGAGTCAAGCACCTGACACCGCTTTTCCAGGTTACCACATCAGATATCCTTCTCTGTTTCTACTCCTACCTGTTTGGAGCATCTCAGCTTCAAAGATAGGTAAGTATAGGTGCAATGGGACATTGTTTCCCCACTGGTCAACAGAAATATGTGTTACATAGCTTGATCTCATCTAATTTTAGTAAATAAACCATGTAAGTTAAGAATATGTTTTCTTCTCCACAAGTCCATGGAAAGAGAGAAAGAGTTACATGGATAATTAATCCATGTAACTGCTTTTAGCAAATGCCTCTCAGTCCTGATAACCAGTCCCTTGTGAATCACGCTCTAATACAACTCACTCAACTGAACTTTTCAACAGCTTTGCCACTCTTTCAATGAGTATCGTTCAGGCATTTTGGCAAGAAGATGGGAAAGAACCAGCTCGGGTGAGCCAGGTGGGAGGCTGCTGCTGGTCCTCTTGGTCTCCAAAAGGTACTGTTGCCTGATTTTCTCTGTGAGGGAGTAGGGCAGCATGGCTTGCTCTGTTTATCCAAAATAGTGTGTTTACCTGTTCCCAGTCAGCTGTCAGCAGGCAGGGTAGCTCTGCTGACTGTGAGCTGCCTCCCCCCCCGATTGTGCCAAGAGGCACCAGGAGAATAAGCTGCTTTTGCCCTCAACCCCCACTTCTTTCACATAGTGTTGGGCATCGTCTGGCCATAATAAAGACTTCAGCTAACTCATCTTTGAAGTGGGAAGTTGAGTCACACTGTCTGTGAAATCCTCATTTTTCATCATCATGAAAATGCATCCCAGTGCCATTGTTTATTAACTAGTTTGGCACGGCCGTGCACAGGGGTGCACACCAATCTTCAAGAGGCAGACAAACGCAGTAGGTGAGGTATAGGCTAGACACCTCCCTTGAAAAGGGTCAATGTGTTGCCAGTATGACTGGGAGCCCTTGAAGGCTTCAGAAATGTGCCCTTCGGTATATTGGCTTACAAATCAGTTATATGGGAAAACAGTACATGCTTTTACTATGCCCAGTAACCCAGCTCCTGCCTCAAGCAGAATTAGATGGGCTTGATTTTTTAAAATAATGGGGGAAAACACTTTGAACTAAGAGATTGATTCATGCATTTGCAGTTATATAAAAGGCATGTTTTTGCCAGAGTATCTCATTATGCAGCCACCCTTTTGGCGTGCCAATGTGATGAGCATGCCAGTTAGCCACATAATTATGAAGATGATGCAAATAGGACTGTCCTTGTACCTTTTTTTTCTTTTAGACTCGCAAGTAAAATGTCACCTCCACCGTACTACATACACAGAACTTTTGGAATTAAATCAGGATTTCATGCGTAACTTCTTGCAGCCACTATTAGTGAGCAATTCTGTTAATGAATTATTTCCTTTGCTGGCAATAAGTCATTGTATATGTCAATTATTACTACTTGTCTGTCTGAAATTAAGATTTCAGTAACTTTTTAACACAGATATCTCCATCAAGTTGTTTCATTATCAAAATCTTACACTGAAATAAATTCTTCCTTTCTCTCTCCTTACGAGAGCTATGCAAGGCTGTTGAAAAAGTGAATGATGTACCTTAATGGTGGTGAAAGTTGCCTTTTACCTAGATCAGCTAGAGTTGAGTTATACGCAGTTCACATTTTCAAGTATTTCTGCAACCACACATAATTTGAAACAAGACCTAAGATTTTTCTGTAAGTATGCTACTTCAGGGAGCTGACATTTGAAGAAAAATAATAACTGTCTTGAGGGTTCATAATAAAATCTTGATACAGCAACAAAGAGTAATTTTCAGAAAAGAGGGGACTAAATAGTCTTTAACTTAAGAGAATACTGACCTGAATCTTCTCTTAGTTACACTATTTTCGTATGATGAAATCAACAAGTTACTCTCAAATTAAATTTATAACTGACACTAAAGGTCTGTCTGCATGATACAGTGGAGTATTATGCAGACACCCTCTGATTCTCTCCAAGCTCACTCTAGAACTGGAAAATATATACTAATATAATAATGCAACCCTGCTTATAAGCTCATAATATTTGTTTAGAGGCAGGCTGAATTAGTGTGGGTGCCTGTTCCTATTGTCTATGCTAGTTCTTTCAGGTAGCTATTAGGTCTCAAGACCGTATGTTCTCAAGATCTCAAGACATGACATTTGGTGGGAACTGCATCTCTGAAATTCAGTCACTGAGCATTAGAGATACACCTGAAAAGTAACTAGAATAGATTATTGATTAACTTGCAATATTATTTTTTGAAGTATAGAAAGAAAAATACATAAACCTATCATGATTTGGGGGCTAGAAATATATCAATTGTATTGTTTATAAAATGAGATTTATAAAATGTTATCATTAAGGGCTATGTGGTTTGTTGTGTTTTGTGGTGCTACAGAAATAATCATAGCTATATTTATATAGCAATTCTTCCACGTATATATAAGGTGATGAGCTTTCCTAAAGCTTTCGAACTGAGAAAATGTCAAAATTGAGAATTAAATATATTAGATATTAATACTTTGAGTTTTAAAAGTAAAAATAAACTTTACACTTTTCTCAGGGGGATGGAAAAAAGATATATTTGCTTGAAACAACATTTTTGCTATGTTCCAAAGCTTCAAAAGTGGTCCACGTATGGGCTCTATCACGGTCCTGTGAGCATCCATATTGTTTTATGTTTTAAGATACACCCTAGTCTGGTTTCGGTTTAGGTTAGTTGCCTGACAGAAGGAGCTTGGGCATGGTTTAGAGGATAGCATGGGCCAAGGGCTGTATCCTTAAGAAAAGAGTGGATGCAGTTACACTGTTTTGAGGATGGAGGACCTTTAAGCTACATGTTTGTGAGCCACATCTTGCCACTTGCCCTCAGGACTAGAGAACAGTCCTGTCTCATCTACCAGTACACAGACATAGCCATTGGGCCTCTAATCATATGAGATGCCCTAGGGTGTTCAAGATATCTGCATGTGACTACAGATGTCCCACCTGTAAGCAGTCAGACTGAGGTACCTTGGCTATAATGGGAACTTAACCACCAGCCTTCCACATAAACACCTGCGTGAAGACATCTGCATTCTGTAATCTGAGTCTGTGACAAGACTCTTGGCCATGGGACTCAAATTAACTGCTTAAATAGTAATATTTAGCACCATTCAAACACAGTAGGTGATCCTGTCTGACCAATATCTGCTAGTGCAGAACAGCACAAATATCCCATATCTGCTAGTGCCATGCAGGTGTCTTGGATATCCAGGTGCCTTAAGTAACTGAGTCTACCTCAGATAACACTAGGCAGCTATGTTGAGGCAACTGAGACCTAGGCATGGTGATCAGATTTTGACTCACCTTCTAAAAGAAATCACCTTCATATGATTGTTGGCTCAAGGTGCTAAAGGAAAACATTTCCTTTAGAATGCAAATAATTCTTTACATCATGAGTATGTGGACTTCCGAGACAGCAGTTTTGTACTATAATGACACTGCTATCTGCCCATAGAATGACGGTTGCATTGAGCATGAAGAAAGATTTCATTGTTTCCCCTAAGTGATAAAACCCATATTGACTATAGTTTAAAAGAACTAAAAGGCCCAGTCAAGGCTTACCATCTGTGTGGCTCAAACTGTTTAAATACGATGGCAATATTGATATTGCTTTAACCTCTGTTATGCCTCTCTCTGCCATCTGCAGAGCTGGGAGAACAGGTTTTCTTTATGCTCACCATGACGGACTGTGTGATAGATTGAAGGAAATCATGTTTATATAAATACATAGTGTGTATACAATACATATAAAATAACTTGAACAACTTGTCTGAACACCAAGTACTCAGGAAAGGACAGTAAGTCACCTCTGTTATCAAAATGCAAACAGAATTTTGTCCAACCAGTACCTTTCTGAAACAGGTGGCATGCAATAGTACATTTGAAGGTTATGTGTTTATGTCATACTTAGCTACAATAACTGGTAAGAATAGTCTATGTAATCTATGTCATCTGAAAGTCCACATAATAATGTTGAACTTCATTATTGATACAGTAAGAAATTGTCCACAAAAGGAGAGGTATTAATTTTATGACTGGCACTGAAATGGAGAAATAATATTCTTTATGTGTTACCATAAAATATGCCTTTATATGTAGAATGGTAATGAAGGAGTTCACACATTCACTTCAGCAACATAGGGAGATATAAGTAAAATAGAGCACCTCACTGGCATTGGAAAGTGTGTCTCAAAGAGATGCTGAGAGAAGCTGATCAGAGTCTGAACACAAGCTCGGGGGGCTTAGTACAATAATACATACTGTGTCAGCAGGGCTGCATGGAACATCAGGGACAGTCTTTTGCCTAGATAACATCATTTTGGAGTTAAAGCACCATTTTATGGTACTTATTGCTGGTCTTTTTCTCAAAGATAGCATGGTAGGGTGAAGAAGGCATCTGAGGACTAAAGTGTCTTCCTTTGTCATTTGGCAAAATATTTCAGACCTACACCACAAGCTGCTGAGGTCATTACAAACTTTCGATTGACTCCAACAGTCTCTGAATCAGATGTCATGTAAGAACAGTGAGAAAGAAGGCAATTATTGCTAGGCACTAGGTGACCTGATGTGATAGAAGAGGAAATGAAGAGACATAGCCAATGATAATTTCAAACTGCAGGAGAATTTTAAGGAGGAAGAGCTACATGTGGTCCTCAGACTGTGAGTTCACAAGACTCATAACTCTGAAAAGCAATATGGGATTGACTGTTCACCCAAAGAGTGGCAATTCAACAGCAAATGCACCCTCAGGAGCCTGCCAAGCACCAGCCTGGTTCTGACTCAGAACAAAAAATACGACCTAATGAGTCATCACCATCACCTACTTCTGCACAATTCATTTCCTGAAGAGTTTCCCATCTACTCTTGCTTTCCTTTAAGATCAGTGGTATGCCTGAAGATCAACATATGAAATTTCACACTGATAGAATAGTAAGAGGAAGAATGGTTCTTCTCAGAGCATGTTTGGTGCATTCTATTTACCTGTGTTTTATGGGAGTAGCAGTAGAAAAGGCAAGTCAATTTATAAATTAGGCCTGTTTTCCCAGTGTCATTTCTGGAGTGAATCATCACATTGAGTTGATCGCATTTTCTAATTTAAAAAGTTTAAACATGCAGAAAAATGTACTTTTTCTCTCTTTATCTTATCATGTACATCATCAGCACACTACCACCCTCTTCCACTAAAAATATGCTCCACTGTGCCAACTATGAACATGCCCCAGGCTTATTTCTTAAGAAACATTAAGCATTACCTCATACGGTGCATTGAAAATACGTCCAATAACAACACAACATCTAAGAAAAATGCAGAAATGATTATTTGCTGTCAGTGAGCTTAGCAACTAATTTTCGTCTTAGTCTGGAAAAAAAAGAACAGGTTTTGCTTTACTTTTTGATTTCCTGATGCAGATTGCGCCATTTAAACTTCATGTTCCTTTCAGCAGGCTCACAAGTGAGACCACACTGGTCAAGTCAGTTGATTTTATTGTACGTCATTGTCAACACCTAGATTTTAAATTCTTATGGCAAACAACAGATAATAAAATCAAAGGTTCACCTTGCAATTATTATTCATTAGAGCTGGCGCAACTCCAACAAAGTCAAGAAATGATGAAGACTATGGAAAATTTCAGTAAGATTTCCCTTTGGCAAGCCAAAACCATTACTTATCCCTCAGTAACCATGGCTCTTTCAGATGCATTGTCCACTTGGACTTCACTCTTGGCATGCCTGAATTTCACATACTTATGCTTGGATTATTTTGGCCAGCTGCATTCACTGAGCCTGCACCTGCACCCTAAAGCTCCTCCACTCGTTGCACCAAGGCTGAATCTTTTTTTTGCCGTTACAGAATTCAAGTGTTATAAAACTCCACGGCAGTGAGAAGGGGAGCTGGTTGAGCAACATCTCAGAGAATCCTCACAGTTACTGCAACCATTTTTTTCCGCCAAAGGGAAACCCTAGTAATGGAAATTTCCATAGCTGACATCCTTTCTTGACATCCTTATGCTTTCTGCTGCCATGACTCACAAGCAATGACCTGATGTGTAGGAGGTGAAAGTACTTGGAGACTACCTTAAATAATGGCTACAGGACAGCTCTGCGAATGTAGGCTTCAGATTTTGATTTTTCAACCAAAGAATAATGTGTAAATCTATGGCTTGATCCCCAGTCTCCTCCAGATATTAGAGACAGACGTGCTTCTCAGGGAAGCCACAGAGGCTGCCGGCACTCTGGTGGTGGCATGATCTCTAGCCTGAATTGGTAGATCTAATCTGGTTAGCTCATAACAAATTTAATGCAATTAGACACCCACTTAAATAGCCTCTGGCTAAGTGTCTGACTTTCTGTCCTAACTGTGAAACTGGAAAACAACATTGGGGAAACTGAAAACCTTGGTCCTATCCTGATTTTAAAAAGATCTCTGTGTATATCCAGAATATGCAATCTGGTTTCATTGTGTCAGAGTCAGGTTTTGAAAAAAGAATAATCAAATAAGTAATTTGGTGTAAAAGTAAGTATGAGACCATGGTATGTAAAAGCTCTAACGTGAGACATGAACATGACTCTGTCCTTATGGAATTCAGTGGCCTTACTGTGCCAGCATTTCCCTATTTCATGGGCAAAGGAAAAGATAAAATGCACGAGTTTCATAATAGTTTCTTAACAGTATCTTCTTTAGAGCTTAGTATTACTTTTGTCAGCATCCAACACATGTTTCTCACCAGCTTCAGTAATCATTTGTTAACCAGCTCAGCCAGGTGAACTGCCTGTGGTATGTGAGGATATCCAAGGGTATGTGAGACAGGCTTCTCTCTGTGTCATCTCTAGGAATTCCTTAGTATCTCCACCTGAAGAAAACAGTCCTGAGATATTTGCTACTTGTCTTGCCACAATGAGGGTTTCAGGAATTTGAACTTCTTCTGAGGCTAACAAAAAGATGGTTTAGGGGTTCATAGGATACATCTACCAAAGGCATTCCCTCAAAAGAGAGATCTGTGGCCCACCAGGCAAAGTACTGCAAGGTGCCTCATGGCCATGTTGGCTTGGACTTCCTTTGCAGCAAGTGGGAACACCACAGCTCGCTTGGAGGTCTAAGGCATACTGTTGTGGTTTAACCCCAGCCAGCAACTAAGCAGCATGCAGCTGCTCACTTGCTCTCCCTGCTGTGGGATGGGGGAGAGAATCGGAAGAGTAAAAGTGAGAAAACTCATGGGTTGAGATAAAGACAGTTTAATAGGTAAAGCAAAAGCCAAGCATGCAAGCAAAGCAAAACAATGAATTCATTCACCGCTTCCCATGTGCAGGCAGTTGTTCAGCCATCTCCAGGAAAGCAAGGCTCCATCACACATAACGGGTACTGGGGAAGACAAATGCCGTCACTCTGAATGTCTCCCCTTCCTTCTTCTTCCCCCAGCTTTATATGCTGAGCATGATGTCATAAAGTATGGAATATCTCTTTGGTCAGTTGGGGTCAGCTGTCCTGCTTGTGTCCCCTCCCAACTCCTTGTGCACCCCCAGCCCACTCACTGGTGGGGTGGTGTGAGGAGCAGAAAAGGCCTTGGCTCTGTGTAAGCACTGCTCAGCAGTAATGAAAACATCCCTGAATTATCAACACTGTTTTCAGCAGAAATCCAAAACACAGCCCCATACTAGCTACTATGAGGAAAATTAACTCCATCCCAGCCAAAACTGGTGCACATGCTAATCATTTTTCAGTTCAACATGTCTGATATGAGGGCTGCATTGCAGCCTGTGGAACAGTGCTTTTGGAGGGTATGCATTAGGTGTCTTTCAATATGGCACATATTCACTTGGGGACTCTTGGGGAATAGTTTTGGAGAATTGTGGAAGACAAAGGGAAACAATTTTGGTGGAGATGCATCCATATTGACATCAGTGAACTATTCCCCAAACTGGTTATCATCTCAGACGAAATAAGTTGGTTCAGCCCAGAAGAGATATTGAAAGTGAATTAACAATTATATGATATGACTAACTTGGGAGAAAACTGAAATGTAAGTAATTTGACAGTATAGGCATACCAACAGGGTATTAATTCTACAGATGGTCCTTGCCATTCCCTTCTTCATTGGAGTTGCTGCTCACCACGAGAGAGCTCCCCTTCTAAGCTTCATGATCATCTCAATATTGATGGCCTAGCCCTGAAATTTTTATTGCAGGTGGCTTAGGAGGAAAGGGCCACGGCAGCACTTCTTCATCCTTTTCTGGAGTCTGTGAGTATTGCCATCAAAAGCAGGAACTAGTTGAGTGAACTAGGAATATTTCACTGTCATATTTACAAGATACTAAGCATTTCTTTCACAGAGGAGATAACCTCAGCAGGCTGAATTAGGTGCTCCTTTCAGCACTAAGAAAAGACTCATTACTGTAGCTGCATGCCGCAGGTTGCATAGGATAGAAAGGGCAAGTGCAGCTCAGCAAGTATAGTTAGATGACCCAGCACTGCAGAGGATGCAAGTGTGAAAGTCTGCCTGGAGGTCAAACACTTCTGTTAGCGGACCTAAGCGATGTGTTATCAATGCTCCTCTACCAAAAAACCTGTTCTAGGGGAAGGCTGACACTGCTGCTGAGACTATTTTTGCCTGCAGCTGTCCTTCCAAGTATGACCCATGAGCTACCTTTTGAGAATTACATGAAGCCTCTCCCTTCCAGAGGCCAAGGAATGCAATCCACCCTTTCAGTCCCTTGAGGAAAAATGCCTTTTCCAGCCACGGTCAGGACATTGTGTGAAGGAGGACTTGGCTGCTTTTCTGGTGCCCTGAAACCTTCTTAATAGGAGGCACACGGAAGCCTGGTCTGAGCCAAAGCTCAAATCAAGACTCCTAAAAAGGAATGGATCTGTGGCAAACTGGAGTGGAGCATGGAGTCCAGAACTTCTAAATGGAAAGGAAATGTTTGTGGCAATATTCTTCATCTTCCTATGATCTTTCGGGGAAGGAATGGGAGATGGAACATTCTTCTGGAACATGCCTCTCCTGAAGGCCAAAATGTGCTTCTGTGGACCATTGTTTTAGCAACACTGAAGGGCGAGAAAGGCAGTTCTTGAAATCAGAATACTTTGCTTAGTTATATCCTGAACACTGGAAAAAAACATTTCCCCGACCTAACATTACAAAAACTGCTTTTGCTGGTTTTGAAGCAGTGAACAGAATGTTACACACTAACACTATCTCTAACTAAACAAACACATTGCTAAATATTTACTAAAAGAAAAAAAAATGGTTTCCTGCTGCTCAGAGAGGATTCTGCCACTGCCAAGGGCTTCTATCTGGCAATTACAGAGTCATAGGCAAGACTCAAGGGAAAGTTGTTCCTGCTCCACCTCTTATAACTTTCAGTGAGATGTAAGGGCAGTCAGAGTGCAGGTGTAGTTTTAAAGGCCAATAACGACAATAGGATGCCATGCTCACTCTTTTTGGGGACAGGCCCACCAGAATTAGAACATACATGGATTGGTGAAGAACTTCTCTATTAACACCAAGTTTTTCAGAATGCTTATAAGGTAACATATTCTAATGCCTACTTTTTGAAAAAATAGTATCCCAGGAATGTAAATGCAGTTAAATATGGCAATTTAACTTTACAGTGGATTGTCTCCTGATGCACCTAATGACACAGACTTCATATTGGCCTACTAATGCTTCTTTTTAAATAAGATTACATGAAAAAAGAAATAGAAAAAAGACCTGATATTCAAGTGATCTAAATTAATAATTTGATTGTTTTGGTTCTTGGAGCAGAAGTTATGAAGGTCTATCTTACATGATGTGGTCAAAAGTTAGTCACCTAGTAATTGCATATACAGTAGCCACCAACATGACAAACAATACCTCAAATAGGAAAAACAAACAAACAAACAAAAAAACCAACATGGAGACATGACTAAGCTAAGCAGGTTGGATGTCCCTTTGAAATTCCTCCACAGCCACTGACTCCGTAGGCATCTGACTGTACAAGAAGCTTAAGCCCTTGCTTTGGATTAAGGTCCAGTGTTTGGGTTTCGGTGGGCAAGATCACAACACAGAAACCTTGTATAGTCCTCTCTGAATCTGGTTCTTCTATGAAAAAAAAAAGTAGGAACAAGGCACCTAATTTATCTATTTGGGACTAAAGAATTAGCTTTTTTTTTTTTTTTAAATTGATGAATAATAGCAATACACACAACATTTAGATCACACTTTTAAGTACAATGATTTGGATACAACTTCAAACTCTTCTGATCATTAAAATACATAAAATTATGTTAAGAATAGATACTCATTTATAGAAACTTACTCTAAGCAACTGCTCCTGGGTAGTATTAAAGACAGAGCTATGGGGATATTTGTCTTATTTGGCCTAGCATTTCTTATGGTCTTAGCCCCCTGATGCCACTGACAAAGGCGGATATGGAAGGAAGGTGTTTATATCACAGTTATACCACTGCATAAGCAAATGATTTCGGAAGGTTCCTTGCATTACATCTTCTCTGCATTCTTTTAACAGCTTCTTGCACCCTACCTACCTCCCTGAGAATCTATAGAACTTCAAACTATTGAATGCTTCTGACTGGGACTTCAGGATTTTTTAGCAGTTGTCTCTAGTTGTGTCACTTGGACACAGCTGGGGAAATTAATTTGCGTATTCCTGAGCCACTATCATGTTGGGGGTGTGTATGTGCTATCACAATCTCCTTCCCATAGAAGTCGTTGTCTTCTGTCCCCATTTTGGTTGTTTGTATAACTATGTCTCACAGCTGGAGTTTCTGGTTGATATGTTTCTGTTGTTTTCCAGCAAGTTCCCTACCAAGGAACACATTGCTAAATGAAAGAGTTACAGTATCAGCTTAGGAAAGAGAAAATCTTCAAAGGGCAGTGGTATACCCAAGACACCTCTAACCGCAAATCTAGATTCTAGCTCTAGGCTACTTCCACGAGAATAATCAATGGTAATATTTGATGTAGCTCATTCAGACATAGGCAAATACAAACTAGTTCACTCACTGTTCATCTGCTTGCTGATCCTGGGTTCTGGGAAGTACGTGAAAAGTTGAACCTCACATTTTACCTTTGAGTAGGCTAGGGAACGCCAAGCTCTGAGAGAAATTGTGTAGGGGCTTTTGGGAAGGATTGCTTTTTAATGAACATGTAAAACCTCATCTACAGCCAAATACATTACAAACACAGAAGAGCAGATTAAAACTTCTGAAAGAAAACAGTATGAAATTTCTAACAAGTAGAATTAAAATGATCAGAACGTCCTATGGGAATTTCCTGAGGGAACGTGGAGACATTGTTTCTGCGGAAGAAATGTTGCTCTCAGTCAATGATGACAGAAGCAGTTCATTACAGTACTAGACTGGAAGTACAGTTATATTTACTGCTTGGCTAACTGCAGACAGTATGCTCTATCTATCCATACACTTTCTTGTCTTCATTCCTCAATCTTGTATTGATTGAATACAGCTGACAAAAATGTTTTTTTGGGTAGAAATACTGTGATTGATTATTTTCTCTAGCCTTTGTATATCTTATACATTTTCTTTTTAATGATATTTGAATATATATTTTTAAAATGTGTTTCCTTTTCTTATAAAAAATGTTGATAGGAAACACGTTTTTCCTAGCTTTATATGAAATGACAAAAAAAAAAAAAAAAAGAGAGAAAAGGCTCTATTATATATTATACTGAGCACATATATAAGCTCTGCAAAGCTTAAAACTTGCATTTAAAATGAATACCACCGGTACCCTAATCCAGTCATATGTTCTAAAGTGACCTCATGTTTATGGAATTGTAAAGCCAATAATAAATAACCAACCGTAAAATAAATTAAAATATTTAACTGGGTGCACAGGCACAAATGCATCAGAGCTGAGCAGGGCTTGCTGTACTTCAGTTATGAAGACAAAGATAAAGCTCAAGAATTTGTTCTTCAGTTTCCCTCACCCCTTCACAACTACTCATTCATTCAGTCATTAGAGGTAGCACATGGAGATGTCATCCAGAGTAAATTTCTCTGATGTCAATAAAAATTGCAGTGTAACATAAATAATACCTTATCTGCGTTACTAATTGAGGGCCAAATTGAGACCTGAGAGATAGTGAATGGATTGGGAAATAAGGGACTGTTCGATGACAGAAAGAGCGGCAGAATTTGGACCTTGGAGCAAGATTCCTCAAGTGAAGACCTGGAGGCCAAATGCTGCAGCTCGTGATGCCCAGCCAAGGCTCCTGACAAATGAGCCTGCCTGGGGAGTGGCCCCAAATCAAGATGGGGTGAGTGATAAGAGCCCTGGGATCTTACTCACGCATATGCATGAGGCAGGGAGAAATAGCTGCAAGTAGCAGCTACAATGGCACAAGCACATCCCACTCCTCCCATTCACGTGTGCTTCTGAGCATACTCCTACCTGGGTTTGATCTGTCTGCTCTTCTATGTTATTTTTTTATCTCCTTTCAAAAAGGAATATACATTCCTTTGTTTTGTTTTGTTTCCAACTACTCTGTTCTCAGTGGAATGTTAAAAGCAAATTCCTTTAAGATATTTCAATAGTCCCTCACCTCCTTTTTAAAAAAAAAAAAAATAAAAAATTTGGACCCTAAAGTATACCAGTGAAGTTAATTCTCTGTGTATCTAGTATTTCTGCTTCTTCTTTTCTTAAGCTGGTCCATCCAAAGAAGCGCTTTGGTTTGAATTCTAAAAATATCATAAAATTTTGCACATAAATAAATACTTCAAACATAGTTCCATGTTTATCAGTTAGCAAATGTGTTTTAATGATTGTTACAAAAAGTAGAAACACAGGACTAGAACAGTCGATAGGGTAAATATATATGGTACATTCACATAACATACCTTTTAATAGCTAGAATAGAATTATCGGCAATGCCTGTTTACCTATGATAAGTCACAATGGGTGCATTTACGCAGACAATCTGCTTGTGAACTTATTCACCGGACTCTTGATGGTCACACTGCTTGAATCTTAGATTGCTCCTTGTCCCTGTCCATAAGATTATCCCTCCATGCAGTCTCCGGAATGAGTCTGCTGTAAAGATGACTGGTGCTAGGCAGCGTTGATGCAAGCCAGCCAGCATCACTTGGCCTGCAGGTGAAGGGATGGTCCCTGCCTTTCTTTTAGATAGCATCATTTCATACACACGTGCAGATGCTTACCCATGAGATTAACACGCTCTTATTTTTGCCTGGCAGTACATGTGTCTTTATTTCAACCTGGTAATTATGGCATTAGGTTGATAGGAAGACAGATGGGGTGTCAGCATAGTAATCAAATTTTATGTGACTTTCCCTGAAGTTGTCCCATAAGTGTTGAGACATGAGAAGCATAAAGGCTAAAGAAACCTGCCCACATGCCAAACTCTGCTGGGTTAACCTGTAGGCATTATTTTGACACTTATCATTAATATAGAAGATCTAGTGCAAGAAATTAAGTTATATGCCTTAATAAGCCTCTTAATATGTCCCTCAGAACTTATAAGGCAGAGGAAATCTTGTTGCTATTGAGTTCCCCTGGAGAACACTTTGGGTGATGGGACTCCTAAATTCAACATCTCAATTCAGAGCCTAAACTTATGAATGAAGACCAAAACCCTACTGCTGTCCTTGCAATCAAAAACTGTTCTGCATAATATACTATCCAATATTATTCTAGCAACATGTTTACATTGCATATATTTGTAAGGCCCACAGCTTTGTTATTCTAGCTGTCATCTTTTTAAAAAAATATAGATCTTCTAGTATATTTTTTATGCTACAGTTTCATGATTCATTCCAACTTGGCTTCAGCACAACATTTTTCCACCCACACAGGAAAGCATGCCAAGCCTCCGAGGTTTTGCAATATTCTTTTGTAGTATTACTTTTATCAGGCAATCAAGTAAATATTAATATAACTTTTTTTTTTTGAAGGAAAAGCAACTTTTTCTGCCAACTGCACAACTTTCTGTGTGATAATATGAAGTATCAACATGTATCTTCTTTGAAAAATTCAACTTATATATTCCTAAACATTTGTAGCTTTAAACTGCTGATGGGTATGAACTTAATATCACGGGTATTTTTACGTTTTGTTTTTTTTTTTTCATATAGATCTTTCATGTTGATCAGGACTCAGTCTGTTCATTTTATTCATGTGAGCATTCCCATTTGACTCAGAGTAGGTAAAACCCATCAGCTTTATGAGCACAGTTATGTGCTCTGGTGCAAACGCAGTTATGCTGGCATCTAAGTTTTAATGCTATTATAGTTTATTCTAGATCTTGAATGGGCATAACCTGCAGCAGTTTCAGTACTTCCAAAACTGTGATAGCATGTTTAGACTGACATATTTTACCAGTTTAACAATATAATTAAGCCAGACAAACTTTCAGGTCTAAATCTGATGTCAGAGCGTAAGAATCTGCCTCATATACCCTTTAAATGATGGGGTTTGGATGATTATTTTGGAAACGAGTGAACACATAGATACATAAGAGATACTGCCAAGTTTCACGGTCTTTTTGCCCAATGAATCACTTCTGCTCACTCACATAGGTGAATAAGTATTGTGGCACTTCAAGTGAATGCAATCCAAAGTAAAAGTTGCAGAGTAGAACCCATAAAATATGTAACATAGCAGATAAGCTTTCCAATCATGCTGAAATAAGATTGTCTATTATTTCCTATCATATTGCTGCATGGTAATTTTCAGTTCATGATCCAGTGGTTCCTGCCCAGCATCCTTTCTAAGCTTTTTAATCTACAGCTACTGGAATATAGCTACCGTGGTTAGCCCATGGCTACAGGCTACATAGACATCTAGTTCCTGGTCATTAATAAACCAGATGAGACACGTTCCTTATATTAGTTAACAAACACACAAAAACTTATTTCAGGTTAACTGAAAGGAATTTATTGTATAACTTTCAGTTCAACCACCAAACCCCAAAAAATCCATTATTTGCACAGTTCTATTTCCAGCACACGTAAATATGCCATTCCTGTTCATTAATAGTACCACAACCTACCTCTGTCCTTTCTTCCTGTGAATAGGGCTATTCTTCACACTGCCAGTACTTGTTTACCACTTCCATTGCATTCACTATGAGATATTGGGTAGCATTCAGCTTGCCTGAATTTAAGCTATGCAACGCAGGTGTCTATACCTGATCTCATCCAAGTTCCCATCAGAGTCAAGGGAAAGCTCAGATCCAATTCAGTTTCCTAAACATAGTTGTCTTACTGATGTGTTAGCTGCTGTGTGTTGTCACCTTCAGGCTGCTCCAGGAGAGCATGGATCATCCCTAGGTCTTGTGTCTTATCTGCACGGTCCATGCAGATATATTCTTGATGACATCTCAAATGGCACTAGAAGACTGTGCTGAGGCAACCTTCAAACTCTCCATTAACTTTAATAGGAGCTTAACACCTAATTGAGGTGCAGATATCTACAATACAGACACAATAAAATAGGCTGAGCTGAATCATGCGCACTCAGACTTGAGGGGAACAGACACTTATCTGGTTTGGGGCTTGTAGAGACTTCTCAGACTAACCCATCCTGATTTTTTTTAGGGCTATTCTGAATTCAGATATCCTTCTCATGAGAAGCTTTTTCCTTTGCAATTATACTTTAAATTCTTACACATAGACTGAAGAATCCCCTATCATTTGTAGACAGAAAATGAAAGTAATTTACATCTTTTGTATAGCCATTTACATTAATGTCATCCATTACTATCTGACATAATAAAGCAACTAACAAAACATGAAGTCAACAGGATCATCTGCACACACAGTGCTAACTCTGCCCCAAGGAAATCAACTAATGCTTAAGTGTCCATAGGTACTTTCTCTAAAAGGAAAATATTTTTTTCAGGACCCTTCAATACTCTCACTGTTTTTTTAATTCTGAGCACCAGCAAGAGCAAAGTAAATCAAGACATTAAAAAAAAAAAAAAAAAAAAGGAAATTAGGTACTATGAAGAAAACCACAATCAGCACCATCTGTAGCCTAATTACATTCAACAGCGCATAGGAGAATGCTCATCCACAAGTGACCAAAATAAATGGACATTCCTAAAGGCTCTCAGGACTCTAACAACAAAATATCTTTCTAAGAAAGTAGATAAAATTGTAAAGGGCCACTCATATCACAGACAAATGGAATAGCTGCAAATTGCAACAAGGTGGTTCTGGACCATTTATTGACTCGTCTCAGAGCTCTGCAGTGAGCATCTCAAAACCTGAGGTATCTAAGGTTACATCTGCATTCTCAAATACAGAGCAATAGGAATAGGTGCTGAGGAATAATGTGTATACTGCAGACATTTTGGGGATTTGATGTCTGACTAGTTCTACTTTGGTCCTGTTGAATTTCCATTAGCAATTTGAGGGTGTTAGGTAGTCTTCTGGAGCACATTTTCTTGTTAGTGTCATTCAGAAGGAATCCAACTGGCATGCTTTGAGAGGCTCCATGACACAAATCAAAGCTTCACTGGCCAGCAGGTCGAGGGAGGTGATTCTTCCTCTCTATTCCGCTCTGGTGAGACTCCACCTGGGGTACTGTGTCAGCTCTGGGGTCCTCAATACAAGAAAGACATGGAGCTGTTGGAGAGAGTCCAGAGGAGGGCCACGAAGATGATAAGAGGGCTGGAGCACCTCTCCTATGAGGACAGGCTGAGAGAGTTGGGATTGTTCAGCCTGGAGAAGAGAAGGCTCTAGGGAGACCTTATTTGCAGCTGTTCAATGCGTAATGGGGGCTTATAAGAAAGATGGGGACAGAGTTTTTAGTAGGGCCTGTAGTGATAGGCCAAGGGGTAATGGTTTTAAACTAAAAGAGAGTAGATTCAGACTAGACATAAGGAAGAATTTTTTTACAATAAGGGTGGTGAAACATTGGAACAGATTGCCCAGAGAGGTTGTAGAAGTCCCATTCCTGGAAACATTCAAGGTCAGGGGCTCTAGGAAACCTGTTCTAGTTGAAGATGTTCCTGCTCATTGCAGGAGGGTTGGTTTAGATGTCCTTTAAAGGTCAACCCAAACCATTCTATGATTCTATACTAAGTAAGGTCAGGACATTCCCGTCAAAGTAGCACTCCCAAACCAAAATACTAATAAAGACCTGTCCTTAAACAGCTCCTTCTCCTATCTTCTAATTTTGGTAGTATGTTCTTCTTGTGGTTCCTGGGACACCTTTGTACATTGTATGCATCCATTAATCTCTGGAGGTATTTCTGTCCTCTAACAGATTCATTGGGATAGAAAAATATTAGAGGTCTGAGCAGATGTGGATATCAGTGTCTTTACATGATATGACTGTGGTTGCTTGCATCCATTTCCCAAATTACAGATGTACATCAAAGAAGTTACCGTAATTACATTCTTCATGAGAAGTTCAGCACAATCTCCAGAAAATGAATTCTAAGTGATGTAATACATTAACTAAACAGGGTTATGGTGAGATTTTTGTACTGCACTTGTTCTACGACTGTACTAATGGTTTCTTGTGCCATGTTTGATTATCTGCCACCTTTTGCCAGTTCTCTGTATGAAGGAGTTTATATGTATTTTATCAGTTTCATAGTCACTGTCCTCTCGGCATGCTTCGTTCGTAGCTTCTTTTGTTTTTACATTGGGTGATGTAGTAAATAGAGCACAAAGGGTTAAGCAGTTTCCAAAGGCTGCTGTTTAACAATGGCTGCCCTTCTGAATCATGGATTAGCAAATAATCATTTGTTCTAATGATGTAATATTTGTAACTTACGGTAATGTTACTAAAGGGAGGAGATCTGTGAAAATTGGTTTGAACTGGTCTCTCTGGTTTATGATCCTTCCTGTTCCCCTGCTCATGCACTGACTTAATCTTACTTAGTAAACACATTTGTTTCCTAATTCTCCTTCAGACCTTAATTTGCAAACAGCTCAGAGGAATCCTGCTTCCAACACCAAAAGCGTCAAGCAAAAAGAAAAAAAAAAAAAAAAAAAAGAGAAAAAAAAAGAGAGGGTCTTTGCATTGAAAAGCAGAAGAAAGTATCTTAGCACTGGAAAATTATTTACTTCCAGTCATTGCATTCTAACTCAGCATAAAATTAACTCCCTGGAGACTGCTGATAAATACATTTGTCTTTCTAAGCTTTCATTTGACTAAGAATCTGGAGGCAGATCCTGCAAGGCAATACTAAATGTTGCTTATTGTTTGAGAAGACAAAAAAAAGATTAGTTTATATTAATATATTTGCTACCAGAAGTGTATAATGTTTTAAGCGCTTTTAGACGTTCAGGTGAAATTTTTTCTGTAGGTGCTAAAAATTGCTGTTTCATCAGGGCTGCAGACTTTGAGGAATACCTTGAATAATTACTGATAAACCCTGAAATGGAATTCTGTTTTTTTTTTTCCCCTATTTCCATCCCTATTCTACCACAGACAAATGAGTAGGAGTAAGGATTATCTCATCGCCTTGTACTCATTCACCCCAGCAGTGACGATTGGTTGAAAAATCAACAATCGTCATCTGTTGTCACACCAAAACGTATACCGTAACATGTAAAATGAATGGTTACTTTCAAGTATCATATGCCAATACAGGGACTATTTCTGTTAATGAAAACTAATAAATATTTACTTTCTAATGAGACCATAAGATGTATCTGACTGTATACAATAAAATAAAACATATGTGAAAGACTGGATGCATTCAAGATGGAAAATCATGCTTAGACTGTGGAGTGAACAAGAAGGAGGAAGCCATTATTCTTCATGATGGATTGTGACTGTGGATTTGACAGTTGCAGGATGGAGATTCCGGCCAAACACTAAGCCACCTCCTCTGCATGCATCTGCAACATTTCTCAACTTACAAACCACCTTGATTACATAGTCCTGAGCACAGTCCACTGCTGACTCGAATCTGTTATCTGTAATAGAACCATAACATCTCTTAACATCGCATGAGAGATGTCTTGCTGCTCAGATAAAGCGGACTTTTACAAGAAATTCAGTGATAACAGTTCCAGCTCCATGATGAGAATCACTGTTTATAAATTGTGTTCCCAGCTGAACATTGAAGATTACGTGTACCATTCAAAAGAAGGGCAAGTTAACTCAAAAAACAAATGCAGTAAGCATACACATAGGATTATGTGAGAATGTTCTCAAACTGGGAAATAACTCAAATAGATTGGCATGCACTGATGCATAGGTCAATCAAGTCACAGCATGCTTTTGTTTAGTTTAATAGTAGATACTCTTCAAACAATTATAACATTTTTGTTGCACACCGCATAGTCAAACAATATCGTAAATGGATTTTTTTGTGTGTGTTCTTCAGCTCATACTCTATTCAAATCAATGTAAGGTTTTTATTTTTTTTTTAAGGCTGAATAAGTTTCTTGTGACTTTCTTACTATTGTTAGAAAATGCTTTGGTAAACAGCCGTACTTATTATCCATTAAGAATATGTTGACCTAGAACTTTTCTTAAGAGTATTCATCATATCCTTAAACACTTAGCTTACTTTTGCATCTTAAAGCCAAACAATTTGGGCAGTATCCAGCAGTTCAGTGGTAATACAGTCCATTGACCACTATCAACAAAGACCACTGGAATTTCTCATTACTTTCCAATCCTTCACTGAGTCTTAAAGATGAGAATTGATAGCTGAATGACTCTTTTGTGGGACAGAAAGGCTAGTTAAAACTGTGAACACAGCTCATGTTAAATATAATTTCAAAATTTGTTTTGCTGGTGAGTCACGACTCAACCAAACATTTTAAAAATTGCCACAGAATAAAAAGGTTTACATTTTTATTTTAAAAATTAATTTGGAGGGCAATCCTGATTTCAATCCAACCCAAAATTTGTCATTGTTAGTAATATCATTTATACAACTACAGTTACAGGTATTTACTTAATTTTATGACTTGATTGTGGAAGTCCATAATAACACACATGCCATAATGTATTAGTTGAAATAGGATTGCAGGATAATGGAAAGATACAGTAAGCAGCTGGCTTCTCTAATTAGTATGCCGAATGTTTACGTGCTCCTCTTGTTAAGTACCAAATTGTTTCATCAGAACAAAAACACGAGATACTTTGATCTGGAAAATAAGGTAAGATGTTTCAATGATACACTGCAGCCACAATTCATCCTACCTATTGTCAATCACCTATGCGAGGCATGTAAATTAGGGGGTTAGTCACCCCAGACTCCCTCTAATGTCATGGGAGGAAGACGGGCACTTTCTCAGGGTATCAGGGAGACTTGGTGGCTCCAAAAGAGCAGAGGGAGCCACGGTGGCTGGGCTGTAATGCCGGTGCCTCAGTGGTGCCGCTGAAGCTGGAGGGACCAAGTGCAGGTTCAGGCACTACCTCATAACTCTTGGTTTCCAAAACAAATCAGTGAAATACTGTAATTGTTCCTACTTCATTATTTGGTTTGGAGAGGGTTTTTTTTTTTTGTTAGGAAACATAAGAAAAATCTTTCTGATTCCACAAAAGCTTCTGTGTCATTAGAAAGGAAAGTACATTTGGTCTGAATCATCCCACCAGCTTTAGCTGTGAGCACTGCAAAAGAGCTGTATTACCAATTCATACAGGAAAATGTATGCTTTTATTCTTCGGCAAACTACATTTATGACTTCAGAAATGGCCTTTAACATGATCTGGAGAGAAGCCAAGTCAACTTGCCCTTTGGCTACAGGCAGGTCAGGAAGAAGTGGTGATTTTGAGGGACAAAATGGGAAGATTAGAAGAACACCTGAACTGCAAGATGAATTCAGCAAGAGGCACATAAATCCCTTGAGTGGTCTTCTTTATATTCTCTAAATTATATTATTTTATGTTACAGAAATGTGAACTCAACATACATTATTTTAAGCCTGTGGGAACATCGTTATGGGATAATCTAGATACACATATCTGTTATCTTGAGCAAAAATGGGAAATGGAATGAGGCTGATATAGTGTAAGGTGTCAAAGGTAAGGATGCCTCTATGGCTATAAGCTTTCTAGATTCCTGGAATCAGGCACTATAGGAAACCCTGTGGGAAGGGAGTTCTTGAAGGTCATCTACAGCAACCCCCAGCTCAAAGTGGAACTATCACAAATACTGGATCAGCTCAGCTGGGGCCTTTTCCAGCTGAGTGTTGGAGTCCTCCAGGGTTGGAGATGCTACAGCTGCTCTAGGTTTTTTACTGGAACAAGTGACCCAGAGACATAAAAGGTTACCCACATGGTCACTACCTTCAAACAGCTCTGTCCTTTCAAAATCAAAGACTGATGCAGTATGAAGGAAGAGGTTGTTGTCCTTTGTATGCATTACTTCTGCCATGAATGAATTTTGAGGACCCTGGAGGTGGAAGTAGTAAGGAGGCAAAGATGAGAGACTGCCTCCATTCCCCAAGTTCCACTCAGTTTGATCTAAGAGCATCTTTTCCTCCAAATCATTCAGCTCCTAGTCACTGTATTTCCTCAGAGGCCTCCACCAACTCCCAGTACATCTGACGTCCTTTTCCTGAGGGGAAATTTCCTCCCCTGGCACAAATCCCAGATCTTACACTTTGCTCTCTTAAGGGTCAGCTATGTCCAGACTCCTCCTATCCCTCCCTCCACTCTTCTGTAGAAAAATCCCTCCCACTCGAATTTCCCACATACCCTTTCTCATCCTTCCAGACTAACCCCCAAATTCCCAGCAACTCAAAGCCCCATTTTTTTCTGTTCATCCAACTGGACCTCTCACCTGTTATCCCTCAGCTGAACTCCCTTAATCCAAGTTTCCCACCTCCTGCCAATCCTTCCTTTCTCCACACAGACTTCCCTATGCTGTTGCCATCTGCTGCTGTCACCATCACTTCAGAGACAGAGCTTCTACTCCATATAAAAACCCAGGGCACTCTCTGCCTAACCCTTCCTGCTTTCTGGCTTTCCCTAGGGTTTCCTCTGCTTTGGCAGGGACCTAATGACCTCACACTCTCCACCAAGAATCCACTTTGGTGTTTGCTTATTGGGCAAGGGTAAAAAAGTACACCCATGAAAAAGAGAAAAGACAGAAGCCATAGAGACCGTAGAATATAACCTTCTTGGCATTGTGAATGATTTGAAATCCTTTTCTACAAAACAGACCAAATATAATTGAGGTTAAGTGAGAAATATAGAGGTCTAGAAAGACAAGTGGATCTAGAAAGAGCAAAATTATATCACTAAATGAAAGAACTTCTGAGCTGTTCGTTAAAGTGGAAAGGAATTCAAATTGGCATGATTAAGTCTTGTCAAGTATAATGAAAACTAAGTGCAGTTGTAGCCTGTGTGGCTGGCCATTGGAGTGGGAACCAGAACCTATCTGTGAGGCTTTGTGTACATAGCATAGGGAAGGTCAGGTGCCCTGAGACAGGACTCAAATCTACATTTTCACCACACTCACCATTCAGATGCTTTCAGCTACTTTATAGCAAATACAAAGATCAAGATATGTCTTTGCTTTCACAGACCAGAACCTGTAAGTAGGTGCCTGTAAGTAGGTATATCTCCTCTTTCCGAAAGAATACTTCCAAAATGTGCTGGTGATGGAAATGTTGCTGTCTATTTATTGTAAGTAAAGCTGTAGAGGACAAAGTGGGAGACCAGGATTTAGTTTCTTCCAGTCTTCCAAGTGTCAAATCTCCTACTTGTCTGAGTCGAATTGAAAGGGTGTTGACCAGAAAGCATATAAACAGGTCTTGAAGGAGGGAGATCTCCCCAAATTTGCTTTGTGCAGGCATGTACTTCTGTGGAGATGCCTGTCCAGTGACTTTTGCATTTTCTGCTACACAGTAAAACAACTTCAAGAGGAAGAGTAGAGATTGTGCATGAAATCCCATCGCTCCCTCTCTAAACAATGTCACCCTAGGGAGGACAGTTTCCTTGGAGAAATGTTGGTTTCAACCCCTTCAGTCAGAGCAGAGTGTTGAATCTGAGTCTAACGTTCTAAGTGAATGGGTTAACCACAGAGTATTGTATGAAAGGTGGGTGGCAGATCCTCCTCCACTGTCTGTTCTGAAAAAGCACCCACAAAACATTTTCTGAGGAGCCTTCTGGGTGTGCATTTGGTGTTTTTTTGAGAATGTCTGCAGGTTTGAGCCCCCCCAGGAGACTTCAGCAGAGGAATGCCTGGCTTCTTAGGTGGGAGATAACTATCAGGCTGTTTAAACTGTTCTGGGCATGTGCCAAAGCAGAGCTCTGGACACCCAGAAGAGCTGAAGCTCAGACAGGCAGGTGCCTTCAGCAAGATTGAAATAAAGCACCTAAGCGCTTATGGTGCAACTGAGGAGAATTTCATCAAAGAAAGAGAAAAGTGATTTTCCCAATAACATTTGCCCCACTAAAGTACTCAAGGTTTCCATTACAAAATTTACTTTGATGCTTAAAATTACACTACTGACACCTTGACTGAACTAAATATGTAGAGTGCCATTTCCCCAAGTGCATTTGGGATTTACAAAGTAGATATTCCATTGCCTAAGGCCCCCAAGGATCCCAATCTTCTAGGCATGCTTAGATCATGTCTAATGCATATCAACAGTATTGGGTTCACCACAGGGCAGAGCTGCCACGGTCACTTTAATTCAAAAACAGTGGTGTAGAAGAAGCAGTAGTGGTGGTGCTGGTGGTACCCACTTTTTGCATACTAGCCTACAGGATCAACAGCCTACCATGGATGACTGTGGTTCATCGAATTCTGGCATCGGACTGCAAGCACAAGAGCAGATAAATCCTTCCTGGTGAAGCCATAGTGTTATCTGGCAATACTTTTATAACAAGGTAATTATTGGGGGTTTTTCATGGTATTCTAACAAAGTATGTTTTGAAGAACTTATGGAAGTTTTTCCTGTCCCAGCTGATGTCCTGCATGGACCAGTTTGGTCCACAGTTAGATTAATTAACCTTTTCTGTTCAATAAGTTTCCCTGCTCTGTAAAAGAATAACTCAATCTAACGTCTCATATTCCAAATGAATGGGGACTGCACCACAACTACCTTCCCCCATCTGTGACTAGGATGAATTTAGCCCACTGCCACTGAAAAGGGCAAACAGTGACAGCAGCTGTCTGTTGGGACAAGATGATAACGAAGTGTGAATAACAAGCCTCCCTTTCACGTAGATATTATGCAGATTATTCTTATTTGGTAACACTCGCAGTTACTGAGAAATTTAAACACATGCTGTTTGGTTAAGTAAACTATGAAAGAATATGGGAACCCAAAGGCATCATAAAAAGAGAAAAAAAAAAAGCCCATCTTCATTGCCAGATTGGATTCAAAAGTCTGTAAAACTGGCGAATGTAGGCTGGAGAAAACAAAAGACAGCAATGCTATCTATGACACAAGAAGAAAAATAGGAAACTCAGCACAGAGTTTGAAGATGTCTGTGGAGGTGGGTGAGTCACTGTTGCTCACGCTTTGAAGTGAGTGAGACAAGTCTGTGCGTCATATATTATTTCCTCTTAATCTGCAGAGAACAGGCCATCCCAAGCCATTGATGGAAGCCAAACACTTCGAGCACAAACGAAACGTGACTGGACATGGGTTTCTCTTAGTCAAGCATCCTGAGAGCCTAGAACCGCAAGTCAGACTCTGTCAGCAGTTGAAATACCTTTGGTTTACAGGTTAACAACCTGGCGATAAAAATGAACTGTGGCTGAAACTAAGCCTACGTGGGCCTAATGTAATGAGGAGCCAAGTTTCATACCGCTATAGGGCTGATACTACACCCACTGAAGTCAATGATAATCTTTCCATGAATAACAGAGGCAGACGCTTTCATCTCTCGATGCCCGTACTTATAAAACAGGGATAACGGTACTTTCTTTCTCCTATGTTTGCAGCCTCAAAAACATTTTGCAGCCTCAAAAACATTTTGCAGCAAGGACTGTCTCTTTCTAGACACTCCATGTGGCATTTAACACCTCTGGATTCCTCTCTTGTTTGGAATTTGAAGCTAGAAAAAAACATTAGTACTGGCATGACATTTAGAACATGACATTTATTGCTGTATACAGAATACCACAAACTTGCGTAGATCTGAAGATGTAAGTCTATGGCTACTACTAGAAACTCTCTAAGTAAATGCTACTGGCAGTTTTTTAAACCCCTGCCTAAAAACTCTGGGGTTTTACTTCTTCTTTGAACTACTACAGCAGTACAAAGCTTGTGAAGGCAGTATAGCTGTTGAATGTCTAAGAATTTCGTAGGAGTCTATAGGTGCCAGGCTGACTCCATCAGTGAAGATAACTGCTAAGTTGAATCAGTCGGATATTTATGTATCTTTTAGTCATACATTGGTGTTTAAATGTGTGGGTCAACATATTACATTAAGAACAGTCTCTAGCACATACAGGACATATGGCAAAAGCCTTGCATGATCTATATTGTATTGATTTGTATTGATAATTGAGATGGACCCTTCATTTTATATTTAACTTATATGAACGTATGCTTGATTTGCTTTTTCTCCTTTATGAGAAGCAACTATACCTTGCATAGACTGTTATTATTCACTTATTTGGAAGACATGCTGACAAACTGGTTAGTTTACATCCTCTGCAGGGCTTGGGTCTTCTTTTTTCTCTCTTTTTTTTTTTTTTTTTTTTTCTTTTCAAGTAAATATATGTTTACTTGAACATGACATGCTGGAAAAGTGTTTTATTACAGCTTTGTACTAAAGTCCCACACCATCAAACACCAAGCACACTACATGAAAAGATATTAATCTTTATGTAGGCTTAAGTAGATAGAGTCATGCCCTTTTTAGGCTCTAAGCACCTTATTAACAAATATGATGAAGTTAAATGGGGTTAATGCTGAAGAGGAATTTTTCCTCAGAGTCCTCGAATGTCCTCAGTTAGACCTCCAGATCCTGTCAAACAGCTGCCGAGTCACAACATACCTCAAAGGTCACAATTTCAGCTGCAAAGCCAGAGGTAACAGCCCGCCATTCCTTCGAACTTTGCAGAACCCTTCCATCTTGAAAACCTGATGTCTGTCCTAGTGGAACTGCCCATTTTAAGGCTAGAAAAATCTCTCATCATGATAGAGCCTTTCAAAACTTTTGTAAGCCAAATACTTTGTTGTTGCTCTTGGAAGAAAACAAATCCTTGGGCAACTGAGCATAGAAAATAGGGCTGAACAACCTGTTTAGAAATCCCAACCTGCCTAAACACAGCAGGTTTCAGCTTGACGAAGACTGATTGTACTGAGGATGGCCTGAAGCCCACATAATGCAGCTAACTTCCGTGTCAGTTAGTTACAGTGAGCGGGGGGGGAGACACTTTCATTTAAAGAGAACGCTTCTCTCAGCTATTTGAATCAGATATAGTTTTTCCTCACGAAATACAAACAAGAAAAAGGAAAAAATAGTATTGAAATAACTTGCATGGCATTTTTTCAGTATTACAGAAAAATCCATCTCTGGGATGCTTGTCAGGATTTTACGGATGCCAGTATCTTCCACTGCTTACTCAGAAAGCTCCCAGATGTGGAAAATTTCCTTGAATCTCTCATGACAATGGTGGAAAAATGTAGAAGAAGGGAGCAAAGGGGACTGATTCACTGCAGTGTTTTATTCCAAAATGACACATGGATATAATACTGCTGGGATTGGTTGAGTCATATGAACATAAAATTGGGCCAAAGAGGTAGTGGATTTGGCTTAAAATGTCTATTAATATTTTGAGGAAGGGGATGCTGCCTCCTACTACTTCAAAATAAAGTGAAATGTTTTTTATGTAAAAGAGTAGTGGCTGCCAATAATTCACCATGTGAAAACACTTTCACATGACTGCAGGTAACCATATGTTATAAACTAGCTGAGACCTGGGAAAACACTCTAGGCAGTGGTAGGCAGACAGGTAAACTCAGCCTCGTGCTTTGCTTTTAGAAGTTCCAGTACGTACTGCCGCAACCAGTTTTTGTTTTGTTTTTTTTCCCAGAGAGCCAGTCTGTAACCACAGACAAATGTTTTTCTCTGTTGAAACTCATCCTTATGGCACGACAGCCTGGCTAATTCTTGGTTATACTGTGTACGTAATAAGAATGCTCAAACATAAAAGGGATGAAAGACCAAAGTGGGAGAAATTTTCCCTCAATTTTATTTTCCAGAAAATCAAAATCTGGCATACCCAGATCTTTTTGTTGGTTCCAAATGCTCAAACAGTGGAAGTGAACAGCAGCCATTGATGCCAGTTAGGTTTCTAAATTTATTTAAGAAATCTTTCTTTTAGGCTTTTCCTTTGTCAATCTTTTTCCTATATATTCTTTCTTTCATACTCTGGATTGAACTCATTCTCTTCAATTGCCCATGATATACAGATCCTGTCTTCTAGTTTATGTTGTCTAAAGTCTGTCACCTACCTTCTGTTTTGTTCACCTTTTGTGACTAACCTTGTAAATCATCCCTTATCTCTTCTGTAATTGTGCCAATAAAAATTTAAATAAAACTACATTAAAAGGCCTTATGTTCATGTCCTATGACTGAGTCAAAATACCCTAGTTAGCAGTTTAAGGTGAAAAAAAATTTTGTTCTTTGTTGCTTGCTGTTAAAATTTGTCCTTGACACCTGAAAGTCAAACTGCTCTTTCTCCATACATTTAAACAGCTATAAAAATTTGTCTATGGAAATCTGGGCCCCAGTTTAGCAAAGCACAACTATTTGCTTAATAATGGATGAGACAAGGCTGATGCAGCTCACTTTTCCATGTATGGGCTGTGCAAGGCCAGCTAGCACTAGGGAAGTAAGAAAATTATTTTCATAAGCAGCACAGGTGGGCACAACTGAAGGAAACCATTAACTTCATATTTATGCATATTTGTGCTCCCACTTTCCATTCGACTGGGGATCCTCTGCCCTAGGCAGGTGCTCCCCACATCCTAGAGGGGGACTGGAGCTGCCGTGACGGACTGAGCTGGGTATCACCAACGGGATCACGCTCACACAGAGCTGTTGTTCAGCTACACAGCTGCACCGAAGGAGCTAATACTCTCTTGTTTAGTCGTACTCCAACTATCTTTACTCACAGTGAGTAATTCCTTTGAAGTCACTGTGTCTACGCAAGTGAGTAATGGCCTCAGGATCCGGCCCTTCAACAGTGTATGACGTGTTTATGTTTCAAATGCTTCTGCACTGTTGTTTTTAATACTGCATTGCAATTTACCTACTGGAATTATCTTCTGAATAGCTTCTTTCCATGGATTCCATTATGTATATTCTTTTATTTATTACGTTTTCACTTTGATCTGCATGCCAATCTAGATAAGCTCAATAAAGATAGAATTTTAATGAACACAGGGAACTATGTGTAGATGCAACAGCCAGTTTTACTAGTTTTATGGGTGTGTGCATTTATTTTTACTTGTGTAATATCCAGTTTGTAAGGTTGCAGTGTGCGAAGCACTTCATATTCATTTGGTTGTTGAAACGAATGAGATATCTCTATTATTTTCATGACTATCACCAGTACCTCATTTTATCTGTTTGATATTTTTTTGTTCGATTGTACAGACTTAAAGGAGACTCTTAAGGAAAACAAATACTAAACAGATTCATGACAAAGATGAATATCTTCCAGGAAGGATACCTAGGAGTCTGTAAGATCAGGGACTGCTAACAATGAAATGTCTACCACCTGGCTCCAGATAGATTATAGATGGAATTTTCCAAGGTTAAGATCAAAGAAATTTAAACTTGTTAAAACACCTTGCCTAGAGAAGAAAGGGTGGGAAACAAGCAGCAGTTGCTGTGTATCTGTATCTCCTAGTAGAAGATAAGTGGGACAGGACTGAGGGGAACATATGGAAAACCCAAAAGGAAGGACTAATGTTTAGCTGGAGATGTGCAAATCCTTTGGCATCTTTTTTCACTGTTATTTATCTTAAGTAATACATGGATTGCCCGAATAAGGCAATCAACACAAGCTCTTGGAGAGATGTTTCTGTACATGTGTCAAACCCAGTCAGGTTTGATCAGAAGACAGAGGTAGCCTTCCCCAGTCCAAGGTCAAGCCACAGAGTTATCAGGGGGACAGTTTCTATCACAATATACAGGGGCCAGGAAAAAGAGCAGATTCCAATTTTTTTTTATTTTTTTTTTTTTTAAAAAGGAAAGAGGAGAGTTCTGTGGCAGAAAAGGTCTTGCAAGATGATCTAAAATACAGCTTGTCCTGCAACAGTGGAAGGTGCTTTAACAGATAACAATCAGCAGAGGTGTGTGGGTACATGAAATTAGTCAAAATGTAAGAGTTGGGCTTCATTGTCTGTAAGGTAACAACATTAATGAAAGCGATAATTGCTTCATAATCAAAATGGTTGTTACCAAAGGGATGATGTTTTGACTATAGTCAAGCATGAAATTTGTGTTCCTTCTCAGTTTTCTGACAACATTGAATTACCCCACCATTGAAGTCACTTGTGTTTGTCTGGACTGTGGCACAGCATGGACAGCACATTCGACCAAAAAGCAGTTCCCGGTGAGTGCACCTATAGTAGCTACTGCTGAGCCCTCACCCCACCACTCCCTCCCCCCGCCCCCCC
>VXBL01000555.1:54284-109466 GCA_013400195.1 Aramus guarauna
AAAAAAAAGGAACAGCCAGGTCCTGACTTGGTGCAATTCATTTAAATGGAAATAATGTTGTGCAATTCATTATAGTAGAGTTATAATGTTGTGGACCTATTCCACAACACGTTGATTCTGGCAATGAAGTCAATACCAGTTGCCTGTCCAAGGTGCACATTGCAATGCAAAGTAGATTTCTGTACAGACATCCCAGATTTCTTTGCCATTACTAACAGAATTTTGCGCTTGCATAGAGTGTGAACTGCTGAGGGACACAGGGAAGATGTGCTTTCCCCCTTTTGGACATACCTTGCAGCAGTGTTGGTGGAGTGCTCTGGATGGAGCCCTGGAACCTGACTTCAGCCTCAGCTCCCGGGGTGCACTCACATGTGCTGCACGATTCCAAGAAGAGACACAAGGCAAATTTGCACCTAAACAATCACTTCTCCAGAGCACTAAATTGCTAACATAGTTGCACTGGTTGAGCACCAGCCTACCTGTCTGATTGAAAGCTGGCAAGAACCAAACTCATTCACCTTCCAAATTCCAGTGACAAATACCTATATTGGAAGATACTTATGCTCTTCTTTACCAGAAATTTAGTACAGTTTGGCAGCTGACAACAAAGAGGAATCAGCATCATGTGTCTATCTAGCCCTCAGTGAAACACCAATGGGGTATAAAGAATTGCCACAGAGTCACCATCATCATTCTTTGCTCTATATTAAGAGTGTTATGATAAACAAGGTCAGATGCAGCTGTCATCCAAATGAAGAAAGCAAAAGGCAGATTCTCTTTCCTAAATTTACTCTCACCTTCCAGAACTGTGTCAGAAGCATGAAGTATCATAATTCAAAGATCACTCAATTTTGACCAGTTTCAGGAGTTCATCTGACCATCTTCTTGATGACATAACTAAAGTCCTTCTTGAGAAAATGACAGAACTCCAGCACCATAGCAGAAATTGTAGCAGCTCAAGCAATTAGTGCCACAGAGATAATAATAATGCTCAGTGTCCATGAGACGGGGAAGTGCAGAAAGCATGTGGCTCTGCCAGAAGGATCAGGCAAAGGAGGATGGAGTACAGAAATGGGAATGAAGAATGAAACACAGCATGTTGTTGCCATAGTGGGAAAAGTATGTTATATATGTTAGCCAAAGAGAAGGAAGGTATGCCTGCCTCTCAGTGATGCAGGATGCTTGACTGTTCATGGTTTGTCAGTGCTTCATCACAAAAATTGTTTATGCTCCACTCTGAATGCATGTATGAGAAGATTTGGTCCTTGCCTTAATCTTTCCCTCAAATCCCCCATCTCCCCTGTCCAGCTCATTCTCTTTTTTTAGAGTATGACTTTTCATCAACATGTCCTCAGTGCAACATTGGACCTACCTGGACAGCCAGGGCTTGGTCTGTGCTCCGCATTTCTGCTGGGACAGCTCCGTCAATACATGTGGGATTTCCAGCTTTTGACAAATTTGGACATACAGCAAGAGTCCTGTCTGTACTGGCCACGGTCCTGGAAGAAGACCACTCTTACACCAGCTAAGTACTGCAGTATAGACAGCTTCGAGCACAGACTACACTCATCTCTGTATTTTGTTCAGATCTGACCATAGTCTTCTGCTTTGTTTCAGGGAAAGTATTACTTTGATTTGAAAGTAGCGGAAGAATCTGTTAATTTTCAAGCAGAAACGATAACGTACAAGTCATTTCTTTCCCCTTACTCAGGTCTATGGTATAACAAGGTTTGACTTTAAATCATTAGCAAAAATCTATTGCTAAAATTCTGGGATTAACAACTGGATAAAAATCCATACAATTAAAAAAAAAAAAAACAAAGGTCTCTTGCTGACTGAACAAGTGCGTTAATGTCTTATTTGCTCCTGATGTGTCCTTTGGTATAACCTGCACAGTCCTGTTTCATTGGTGTCAAAGAAACCTGAAGAATGAAACCAGAATACGGTGCCCTTCAGGCACACAGGAAGGCTATGCAGCGTTGCAGGTTCCATCAAGGAAAGCCAAGAGTAAGAAAAAGATTTTGCCCATTACCACGAGGAAAATGAATGGTATATACCAGGCAAACAATTTCACCTCCCTCACCTCAAAGGGAAAATAACCACAGGAGGTGCATCGTTGGTATACACACACCTTCCCAGCTGAGCGGGCTGGAATAACAAGCAGCTCTCCTGAGATCCCTGCAGGTGTGTGAAACTGCATGTGAACCCTTCCCAAGAAAGAGTCACGTTCAAGCTGGTGGAGAGGGAATTTAGGTGGAATCCCTGGTAAAACCTCGTTGGGCAGAGGAAGCATCCCATGCAGGTCTGCTGAGAGCACAAAGCCAAAAGGTGACGCAGCGCACATACATAATCTATCAGTTGCTTTGACATGTGTGGGGTGGCCTCAGTGAGGTGACTTCATGCCTCAGAGATCTGCTGAGCCATGCTGCCAGACGGCCTGCCTCCCTCATCCCCCAGGGCTGCAACATTTTCTTCACTGCCACATCCCTCCGGGAGCAGGCTTCCCTTTTCGGTCGGGCTGGGAATCTGTGGCCCATGGGCTGGGCTGGGTCTGGAGCTCCATTCCAGAGGACCTGCAGCCACCCCGGCAGGAGGAAGGCGGACACAGGTGTCTCACTACTGCATGGAAGGTGAACGCTAATTGTGTTTCTAGTTATCATAGGAGAAGCCTGTTGTGTGCGTCAATGTGCAGTCCACAAAGAATGCACCAAATTCCCAACCAAACTCTAGGTTAAAAAAAATAATCCATATCCTGTGACTGCAGAACCTCCTCTGTCCATGAATCTGTAGCAAACGATACAACGAAGTCACATCAGGTGCAGCAATGCCTGATCCTTCCCGTGCCATAAAGCAGATGGTTTATAACCTATCTCTGCACACAACAGAGCCTGCATTATTGTTACGGTGCACATAACCTTGTACTCTGTCAGTGATTAATTTATGTGTCTCTCTTCTGCTAACAAACGGATTTTGTAGTGAACGCTAATGATGGGACACAACTACTATGGCTGAAAGAAATGTGGATTTAAGTCAAAACATTTTTAAAATTACTGTCACATTCACAAATTTTTTCTAAAGCAAAACTGTCTCTCTATTTCCTCCACCACAAAAATAAATGAAGCATTTTGGTTTTCTTTTAAGTAGAATGCTAAATTCAATTTGAAATCTGCACAGCACATTTTCTTTTCAATCTCTTCAGGATGATTTCTTGAATGACAACAAAATGTTATCAAGATAACAAGAAAATTAAGAAAGTCTCACAATCTTGTCTCATTGACTATACTGAGGGCAGCATCCAGAGAACACTACTTGCAGGTAAGTATATTTTTAAAGGGCAAGTGCTCTGAAACAAACAAACATTGCAAAGTGATGCAAATTAAGCAAATGTGATGCAAATGAACCTCCCTAGTGCCAGTAAAAAAATACTTTCAGATATGGCTTGGAAACTGAAGAAACCGAGTAAATAAAAAAGTATTCAGAATCATGTATTTTAAAAAGAAATAGCAGTATATACATTAAATACAAATGTTACAGTTGTTCTGAGAGAGAGATTAAAACTTTACCCTCTGTGATTAATTATGTGCAAGGAAAGAGATTAAAGAGGTATTTGCCATCTAACAAACACCTATAACATCATAGCAAAACTCTTTGAAACATAATTCTGATTTAGAAAAGGCCTCCTAAAGCTTCAATGTGACTATTCGCTAAAATCATCAAGCACTAAGAAAACACTGACATTAGAATTACAAAATTATCTGTCTATGGAAAAAAGTAGTAGGATGCCATGCTAAAAATACGCCACCTAAAAAACTCTCCTAATAATCTATTTAAGAATAGATGCTTGATTTCAGATGCAGTTTTATGGGGTGGGTCAATGAATCAAAGCAATATTAGGCTGGAAATTACCTTAAGAGGTTGCTGTGTTCCCAGATCATCCCTACAGGCATTTTTCTAGCCCATCCTTAAAAGCCTCCAAAAAAGGAGATTTTCAATTCCCTCAAGTGAATCTATCTTTTTATGGTAATCTTCTTACTGTAGTAGACTTTTACATTCCCTCCTCAGTCTTCCCCTTTTAGACCAAGCAATTCTCTTTCTATGGCGCTTGTTTTGTATGTCACATTTTCTAAACCTCTTACCCTGCTTGTTACCTTCACCTGGAGTTTGCCTACATCCTTGCTCAAGTGCAGCACCAGAAATTGGGCAGAGTCGTCCAGCTGAGGCTTCACCAATGCCAAACAGAGCTCAGGAGTCGCCTCCCATCTCTTACAGATGACGTTCTTGATCAAATCATCCTGAATTTGTCTTGTTCACAACAGCCTCAGATTGCTGACTTGGTTTGTGCTTCACAGCAATCTCCAAATCCTTTCCTGTTGTGCTGCTGTATCTCTCATTATTCTCCATTTTATTTGTGGGTTTGTTTTTTCCCTCTGAACTGCAGTTCTCTGCACTTCCCTCTGCTTAGTTTCATTCTGTGCATTTCAGGCCACCCCTCCACTTTGCCCGTTTGATTTCTGAAGCTCTCCACCAAAGTGCTTGGAGCATCATCCTGTCGGTGCCATCCACAAACTAACTGTGTAGTTACGCTCTCCAGCATGTTGTCTAGACCCTTAATTAAAACTTAGATTAGGGCTGGGACCAGGACAAAAGCCTGCAAGGACCCCACTTGGAAGGACTTCACAATTTTGCAGTGAATCTCATGTTTACTCTTTAAGAAAAATGTTTCAGGCTGTCCTTACTTCCCAATTATTTCCTATAGACTATGTTTCCTTACCTTGCTCACGGCCTCACAAGAGATAGTGTCAGAAGAGTCTCACCAAAATATTTATCTGCTGTTCCCCCACCCTTCAGCAGGTTAGTTACCCAGTCAAAACAGGAAAAGGGCACAATAAGGCAATACTTTCACATTGAATCATTCAACAATCCTTACATTCTAAACAAAATTCTTAAGTAAAGCGATTTCTAAAATAAATTCCTAAACTTTCCTATCAGTGATTCAATGAACCTCCCACATTTAAAAAAGAAAAGAAAAAAATAAAATAAAGACACTCACACTACAGGTTTGTATAAATACTTCTGATCAGGCAGCAAATTAATAAAACTTACGCTTCACTTATAAATTGTTTGCTTTGGCATTTGCCATATAATGTGTGTGTATAAAGAGAAGACTCGTCATGCAACATAATTATTTTCCCATCTATTCTTGTCACAAAGTTTCCTGAAAGTATAGTTTCATTCTTCAGTCCCTGTACGTAACCCCAAAATAGTATCTCATGGTCACAAAACTCCTATGTTGTGTAAATACCTTTTAGGGCATTTGATCTTTTCCCGCTTCTTTCCTCTTCTTTCATTAGCAGTTTTTATTGCAGCTGCTCGAATACAAGGTAATGAAAGCTTATGTTTCTGTTTACATTAGGTCCGTATTGGTACACAAACCAAGAGAGGAAACAAAAAGTCTGGGCGTCGTTATGGAGATTGTCATCAACCAACCACTATTTTCTAGTTTGCACTTTAATCAGTGTCTGGAATGACACTTCAGGACCTGGCAGTTAATGCATTGAAGGGACTTTCTCAGGGATTCTTTGCAAAATACTATTTTATTTCTGTGAGCAGCGAAAGGTAGCATATTTTAACCTGGTAAATAATTTCTATTAGATAACTTATGCTTGTGTATTATGAGTGATCAACGAGTGATTTGTGATTGTGTAATGATTTCTTTTCTTCAGACAGGGTATGTGGCTCCACTCAGTATTACACAGGGATCGGAGGTGAATCAGACTGCTACTTGCATACCCTAGGAGTCCTTTGGACTTTTCCAGGAGAGCAATGGAAAGTGTCCAATAGTGGGAATGGTGCTGTTATATCACACGAGGATGAAGGACAATAAGAAAAGCCAGGCAGGGAGTGCATCCTTCTTGCAGCTGCGGGGAGCCATGTCTTTCTACATTGCTGTACCGGGGCACATGGCAAGATAAGAAAATAGCCTGACAGCAGCTCTCCCATAGGCCCTCCATTTCTTCCTGAATTTCCTCTGCGCAGTGACGCAGGAGGTACTAAAGCCCAGCAGCTCTTTCATCCGCTGGTCCCGTAAGGTCTGCAGGCAGCTTTACTGTCACTCTGTGCACTAGAGAAGAAGGATTTCTCTTCTCCTTCACTTTGTTTGATCTATTAAACCAATTCCTGTTTTCCTGTCCAGGGGATGGTCTACAGGATATGTGGAATCTCTGAGATTCAGGCCAAAAATTTATTTTCTCTGGTTTTGTTATTATTTTTATTAAACACATGACAGCGAGGCTCATTTGAAAAAAAGTCATCTTGTGTCACTGATCCTTTGAACCCGTGTATTTGCAGGAGAAATATGATCATCTTTTGGTATATTTATTGCAATCAACACTATTAATATCAATGTTTTTAGAAGACAGTATTCCTAATTCTAAAAATAGTGTTTTAATCATCCAAGCCAGTCAGAGCCTGTCCCTCAGTTCTGGGCTAGCAGTTGCTGATCAAACCAGCGCTCCTTGCTCATCGATGAACCTCCAGATTACCATCAGCTCTTTCTTAGGGGACAGCTGACGATATGACAAGCGGCTTTCACAGGCAGGACGCTACCTAGGCCAAGTATCAGTAAGAAGTTTAGTACAGACTGCATGTATATCTCAACCAGGTAAATAATTGTGTGGTTGGCCCAAGCACAGCCCAACGCTGCTGCAGTTACACTATTAGCTAATTTACAGCTAGTGTGGTGATATTAACACTGGCTACAGTGATACCCTTGACTGAAGTACAGATACACCCTAAAAAAGGAAGAGATTTACTAGGCTCATTTTCTGATAGTTTTCAATAACAGCCAACAAAGACTGTTGATCCTTGTTTGTTCTTCTAACTCAGTACATTTTGCAATGTTCAGTAAAAAAAGCAAACATCTCAGTAGCAACACCTAAATGCCTTCAAATGTCTGCACAAGAATTGAACTGGTCTCATTCAAAACATGTGAATCCAACTAAAAAACAGATACAGTAAAAATACACAGGAATTTAGAAAACTGGCAAACTTACCGATTTGCAAGGAAAAAGAGTCATACCAAACTGCAGTTTCAGGTGTGTCAATCTCGAAGGATCAAACTGACTATCGGTCTGTTATTGGTATGCAAACTGATTGATGAAAGAAATGTCTAGAACAAAAATTTTATTGAGACAATGCCGGTAATATGCATTAGCAATTGAACATGACAAGGTTAAGATAGATAGATAGATAGATAGATAGATAGATAGATAGATAGACAGACAGATCTGGAATGAGGAACTGTCTACCCTGTACAAAGATAAGTGGTAGGGGAAATGTTCTATTTGTATTCGATCAGTACATAAATATTACAGTTTCCATGGTGTTGGTATTTGTCAAACTACTTTCTAAGGAGAAGTTCAAATACTGAATAGTTAAATGACTAAGAACATCATTTGAATGTTAGTTACTTCAAAAACTTAATGTGTAACAATATCCACCCAAAGCATTTACAAATTCCAAACCACCACAATTATTTTTGAAATTATAACCCCTCCCATGAAATATGTATAAACAGAACTCTCCCTAGCGAGCGCTTGAAAGTCTGGCCCTTTGGCCCCAATCTTTGGTTCCTCGGTTAGTTAATTAATAGGCTTTTCCCAGAAAATAAATTTCATACAAATCCGAACAATGGACAAATTCATGGAAGACATGAACAGCTCATAGGCGAATCATCAACAGAAGAAACAGTTGGAGTTCTTCAAACTCCTTGATAGATCATAAGACCTCTTATTTTGCTTAGTACCAGAAAGAGGGGAGTCCTAGTACGTCTGAGAGGCAGCGTGGCAATAAACCTGCAGATGGTTAATGGAATCCTAGAGAGGAAATGACAGTCATGTATTACAATCATTTAGTCTCTCTCTATTCCTGGCATTCCTGTTAAATTTAACCTGTTTTTCCTAATTCCCCATACTACAGAAACTGCGGTTTGTTGAAATACATTACTGTACAAGTGGGCTCTGCAATGGTTATTCTCTAATCACTACATGGAGGACTAAAGAAATCTTTACAGAGGGAGTGAGGAACATGCTTAAGCATCTTTAAAAATCCCATTGCACTACACCTATATTTTTAGACGCCTAAGTACTTAGGAAAAGCTAGCTCTTTGCAGATGCATAATTTCAAGCCCACTGATAGCTCATCGCAGTCAGAGGATACCATTCACACACTTGAAGTTACACATGTTCCTGAGTACTTTGCAGAATAAGGGTCTACTTTATCTGTCAAATGGAAGTACAAACAGCTGGAAACTCTTTATTAAGCAGCCGGAAGGGAGGGAAATAAAATGAGAATTTAATAAATCATAAAAATGTTCCAATGACTGGTTTTGCATGAAAAATTCAAGCAAACTGCAAACATTTTTGGATAGAAGTCTCGAAGGCACATCCGTGCATTCTGAGTAATAAAAAACCACCCTTGCGCTCACATGTTTCATTTACCCACTTGCTGGCTTCATCCTGCACTTTTGAATAAGACAAACTCTCATTAAAACTAATGGCAGTTTTGCCTGAACATGCACCTGCAGGATCGGGCTTCAGTTGCTGAAACTCACATTTACTCCCTGAAACTACCAGCAGATCAGCATGTTGATAAGCACTGAATAGATTACCGCAGGAGAACATACAAAGCTGCGTTTGAACAGGTGACATTTCCTTTTCAAGGCAGACCTGTTCAAAAGTTTAGCATTAATCATTTCCAAGCAGGCATAACAGAATTATCTACTATATCTGTCAACTTTCTGCTTCTTATAAAGGTAAACTTCTTCAACCTGTAGAAAGCGATGTCAAAAACAATAAAATAGAGCCACTGATTAACTACTCAGTGCAATTTAACAGCAGCATCAGAACTTGCTCCATCAACAGTTGCTACATGTCAGCAATATATATGTCTCTATATGTATACATATTTATATACTGCTTGAAGTAAGAGACAATATTTGGTTTGGTTACCTCATGCTCAGTTCTGCAGAGCACTGCGGTCACAATTGACTTTTCACGGATGAGTGAACACACTGAAGAGATCGGACTGGACTAGCAATCAATATCCATGTATGCTACAAGAGGGTGCAACGGATGCACCTGCGTCCTATTTTGAAAGGCCTCCACTGGCTTTCTTTCAAGTGCTTGAACTGCCAGAACCCATTGTTTGCAACAAACAAAAGGGAAAAGTACTTGCATACTTCTAACAGTACCTGTAGCACTCCAGAAGCATTTACTAGCACCCATGGGATTGCCCATGTGGCTCGGAAAGAGGGTTGTCCCCAACCCTCCAGTTCCTGTTTGCCATGGTGCGCCTGGCAAACCTGCCTGGTGGGCCATGGGGTCCATAACAGGATCATGAACTGAGAGGGAATCTCTTGGACTCTGAAAAGTGGATTTCAGCCACAGCTGGGGCTGCGCTTGCAGATTTTACTATTTGTGCAGCCCAGCTGCACTCACACTAATGAATGACACTTGCATGGGACCATTCTCCAGCATCAAAACTCGCCAGTTCACAGTGTACCATGCCCTTAGTACTAAACTCTCTTATTCCCCAAAACAGGGTGGCCACACTCCTGTGGCCACCTGGGAACAGTCTCTGGCCTCTGCTGAGTCCCCAGTCGTGCCAGGGAATTGTTTTGGGGAGTGCTTGATGGTCCAGGCCAAAAGCATGTCAGCGACTGCTCTGATGACTTAAGTTCCAGTGCCCTGGCACCGTTTAATTTACTAGTGGAGAGGCGGACTCAGTGCATGTGGTCTTGGGAGCAGCCTCAGGGAGCATCTCAGAGTGAATGTAGAAATATCTCCTGAGGCTATTGATGGGACATGTAACTCCCTGATCTGAGCAAGATTATCAACATCTGGCCCATAATTAACACCACTGGCCAAGCTAGCAATACACTGATACAGTAATACTTAGCATTGTTGCAGCTTGCTCTATTTTGATTAATGAGTGTGCGTTTAACTAAACACTATACATTAACTGTTATTAACAGCACATTAATTGTTAACTACACATTACCTGGACACTTTATTAGATAATTGCCACTCCATTAATATATTAATCAATATACCTATAGATTAAATTATTTGAAAAACTCTTCATCTGTATATCAGAAATATTCATTAAATTATTACTCTGTGAGGATACTGATTAAAGAAATCTGAAAATTTTAATTCCTTTTCTCCTGGGATATTTTTATTAATCTGGCTTTGGCAATACCACTTTCCTTGTATGATCACCAAACAGCTACCACACTCCTATAACCTCAGATCTTATCATCATCTCTACAACCTTTGCAGCACCAATTATCAAAGTTTACTCATCAAGAAGCTCCCATTCCACTATAAAAATGAATTTCAGTGCCAGAGTAATACCTAATAAGGCTTCCTGATAACCCCAAATTTGGGAGTTTTTTTATTTAGAATTAGACTCTTACATTTCCATCTCTATTTTTCTTCAAGAGGAAGTGAAGTAAAACTGAGTATGTACCCAGACGCTACTGCCATGGGCACTAACTTGAAAGACCCAGCCAGACCATGGATGGAGAAGGCCTTGCATTTGTTGGTGCAGTGCTGAACATGCAGAGCTCTCTGCGATGACGAGTAACTGAAGCCAGGACTGAGAGAAGCCTGCAACGTGGGTCTTAACCAGCATGTGAGCACCTACATCCAAGTCTGCTTTCCTGCAACTTCCCAGTACCACCACAGGCACCTCACTTTCACAGATAGTTGCCTTTTTGACTCAGGAAGTTCCACACACACCTAGAATTGTACCCCAGCATATTTCTCCCATGACAGAGCTGAGAAGTTTGGCCCCTGCTCAAGCCTCAGTGGGATCCACAGCCTGAGGAGCTTTGGTCCATTGGTCTTTCCTGAGGCATCCTACACATTGCCTGGATCCATCTGCCTCCATACAAGAGTGGCTCACACCACTTTTTATAAAACATAGACAAAGGAAGAGCTGCCAACAACCGCTTTGTATACAAGAATTTAGCGGCTAGGGTGTTCGTGAAGGATGGGTGATATGGATTTTATGGTAGTTTCCCATCTGGAGATGTTCAGCTACCCATCTTCCAAGTCCCCAGGGAGTGCTCCAGCCACCGCTGTGTTGAAGTTGCCAGTCTGAACAAAAAACAAACACGGGGACCTAGAGAGATAGAAAGCAGGAAAGGGTATGACTGTGCAACTATTGCGAAGGAGAAGAGTCCTAGGTGTTGGTCCCTGTTCCAAGAGTTGTTTGTATATTTTATCTAATGATTACTTCATGTAAACAATCCTTGTATGAGGGATGGGAATCTCTGGGGCCGATCCAAAGCCCATTGAAGTCAATGGAAATCAAAGCCAACTGAATCAATAGAAAGTTTTCCACAGATTTCAGTAGGCTTGGGATCACTTTGGGAATACTTCTTGGGTGGTAAAGGCTCCATGCCAATGCACTGAAGGCATGCACCGATTGCATACTAACACACACGTTGTTGTGGCTTATTGCTATATTGGAACCAGCCTTTGAAAACTATCATAATATCCTGAGGCAAACTAGAGAGTCAATTATTCAAAATGTTGGTCTTGGATGTTTAAAGGCCCAGTCATGGGCTCCTTAGGCTAAGTTCCCACTGCCTGCAAAGAGAACTCTCTCTGAGGCAGAGTCATGCTCTCAGACACATTTGCAGGGTACTTTAATGCCCTTGGCACAGCCATGACTGCAGTTTAAAGCGGAGATAGCCAACCTGACTTGAAACTATGCAATGTGGGTAGCAAACACAATTTAGCCGTATTAGCATAGCACTTCATATGGGTTAATTAACCCTGCCAAGAGGCAGAGTTCATTAGCCTGAGGAGAAAGCTGCACAAAGATAGACTACTTCCGACTCATTTAGAAGTAGCTTTGCAAAGCAGTGCTTTGTGCCATGTAGACATGCGAACTATCTTCCTATTCCAAACATTACACAACTTCCAATTCCACATCAGCTATGGCAATTGTGCAGTTAGTGTGGACCCACCTGACCTCTCCATGGAAGGGTCTGTCATGCAGTTTGGTATATCAGTTACCAGAGGGCACACACGGAGGCTTCCCTCTGACTAGGCAAATCAGTCCCAGGTTAAAGTTTGACCTGCAAAATTTTAGAAAAGATATTTTCATTGCTTTCTTTTTCCAGAAAAAAACAAACAAACAAACAAACAAAAACCCCAACCAAACAAAAAAAAACCCAAAACCACACCAAAACCCACAGTAAGTTCTCTTAGTGATATCAGCAGTGCAAGGCTTAGATTCCTGGAGACAATTTCCAGCATAAACCAGCATAGTCTCAGCACCAAGCCTTGACCATGTCCCTCATTCCCACCTGCAGTGGTCTTTTCTCTAAGGTTTGATGGGTAGCTTTTTCACACCCTAAGACTCCAGTTAAGATCCTTTTTTCTAAAGACACACCTTCCATTAAAACTGTTTTCCTGGCAACCCTGCAAGCCTAATTTGCCCAATGCAATGTTAAGCTTTGTTTATTAATTTGCACAGGGTTCTAGTTAACATACACACCACTTCAGTATCCTTGACTGTAATAACACCTAAAACTTTAGTTCAGGAATAAATTGAGATATAGTACATGATTCTGCAATCCACTTTATGCACTATTTATATTTTGGTGTCTTGATGAATATTACGCTGGCTCTGTCCATGTCTTTGGCTTAGGATCTCCTCATGGTTTGTGTCATGGTCTCAATCCCAGGAGACGTGCAATCCGTGAGACATAAATGAGAACTGAAGTTGCTGGACTGAGAACCCCACAGGATTTTACCCATAAATGGAGATAAGATCTTTGCTCCATAGAGCTAAAGACATTAGCTAAACACAACCAGACAGATTGATCAGACACCTGCCATATTTCTCAAGTGAGTTGCCACATTGTGGGCATTCGTATTACCAGCTGGTGAGATGCAAGGAAAGGGAGGAACAGCGTTTGATTTGGTGCAATCCACCTTGGTTCTAGGAGCATCTCTATGGCAATCAATTTCATACTAATTGCCTGTCCTAGGCACGTCACACCACACATCTGTACCCAGTAGGCAATGCAAAGTGTATTTCTGCACAGCTGCCCCAGACTGTTTTGAGGTTGCTGGTAGAATCATGCTCTTGTGCAGAGTGCATACTGTTGGAGAACATCGGGAAGAGGTACTTTCCCTCTTTTGGAGGTAACTTGCACCCACACTGCCAGTGGGGTGCTCTCACGTGTGTGCTGCATGACTCCAGTTATAGGCATAAGGCAAATTTGCACCTCAACAATAACTTCTCCAGAGCACTAAGTAGCGAAAGTAGATAGACCCACAGAGTGCAGCAAGCATCTCCTTATCTAGATCACCAGGTAGAAATCTACCAAGGAGGCAACTGCAAAGAGTCACTAAGCCCCTTGCAGGTTCTGGCTGTAAATTTGATTTCACGTCATGGTAATGAGAGTCATCCAGTGCTATGGTGAGATCCCAGTGCAAAGTCAGCTCTTGACTACTCCTGCAGAAAGTTATATTTCAAAATCCACTCAGCCAGTTGCACTTAGAAAAATAACTTCTCAAAACAACAAAGTGATGTTCAAACTAAGAGAGGGGGTAAAGAATGGAGCTGTCCTCATAACATAGATATAGCTCTGTACTCAGGAGGGAATTGTGCATTAGTTTTTGTGAAAAAAAAAATGAGTATTTAGAACTGTGAAAGCAAACGAGGGTTTCAACCAGCATTTACAGCGCTTGGAATTTTTATCATTTAAAACTTTACAAGAGTCCTTAATGGGCAAACATACTGTGTGGTTGTTGTACATTCAGATGCCCAATAGGCTGAATAACTTCAAAGAAATTTACTCTGCTAAAAAAGTCTTTTTAACATTATACACCTTCAGAAATGTTATGATACCTGGTGCCAAGAGTGTATTTTTAAAATTCCCTACTTCGGCCGGAGTTCTGAACCCATTAAACTCAGTAAGAATTTTGACATTGACTTAAAAGAGTGAAAGATCAAACAATTATCTGACAGACTGTAACAAGATTCAGAAATAATTAGGGAGTTTTGAAGCCTATCCATACAGGGGATTTTTCTTTGCTTTTAAATAAGAAACATATTCACAAAAGTATTTTGGAAATATTAGTTTAAATTTAGAAGTGGGAAGATTTAGCATTAAGGCAGATGTTTGACTCAAGTTTTTGGTCTTGTTTTATATATTTTGCACATTTTTGACATCTCTTCTTATCTAAATAAGACTAGGGAAACCAGAATGACAGTTAGGTTGGAACTAGTGTAATATTTTATATTTTTTTTAGTCAGGGATAGCATTTCACATAGAAGTACACTTTCATTATACTTTTCAAACCCTTTCTTCCTCCTGCCCCAAAATTTCATCCTGATTCACAGAAGACATCATGAGAACATCATTTCACTGAACTGTATGGATTGCAGTAAGGCTTTTGGTATCTCTGCATTTACAGCTTGAGAGATCTTCAGTGAACCAGCAATTGTAAATTGTTTCCAAAATTGAATTTATCAAATGACAAATATATGGAAACATACACAGGTCCCAAGTCATTGGTTTTTGCTGAGACTTATTGTCAAAACACTGTGTTTATTAATAGTGTGACCTGCAGCTGTAACTTGCAGGTGCAAAGCAACCATTTTTGTTGTTCTCGGGCCGTCAGTAAATTTCTGGAATAAAACAGCCACAACCTGGCCTAAACCATTACTCTAGAAAAGGCCAATCTGTTATTAGATTCAACTGCTGATATGCCACCTGTACTCTCATCAGTCTCCTGAGCTGAGCTGGTCCCAGTTGTGGATAAGTCCACGTCACAGCCTCCCGAGCAACCAGACAAGGTCTTTCTCCAGTCATGCTGATGCAAGAGACTGGGTGTTTCTGTCCCTTGGGAACAATGTGACCAGGAAATATGGAAACACGTGTTGGTGAGAGAATTTTGTGTCTGTGCAAGTATACATGCATGCACACTTTACTCTTAAATGAGAAAATGTTAGCATCTCCTTACAAGAAACTCTTGGGCACTCTTTGAGCATCTACTTATTCCTCATGTGGGCTAAAACTGTTAAAAGTATCGGTAGCTCTCCCAACACTACTGAATGCCCGAGCTTTTTTAAAATGTGCTGTTATTCTTGTCAAATTGACATATGTCCTATCTTTTTTACATTTAGTTTGTTTAGTACCTAGATAACAACACAAGCCCTTTTCCTACCACTACGTGCAGCCACAAAACCTAGAATAAATAATAAGATAGGAGGAAAATGTTGGATTGTGTTTCACGGCTTGTAAAAGACAAACTGACATGTCTTATTATTGTAACAGGACAACCAAATTTGTATTTTGTAGATATTTTCAGGAGCCCATCACCATAGTCCCACATTGCTGTACAGGAGTATGTACTCCTAGTGCTTAAAAGTCAAATTAAACAATGGAATTGGTCAAGGTGTCACATTTCACCTACGTATTTCTGGAAAAGGTTCAGATACATCTGCATCAAGTACATAGTTATAAAAGGTTATACATGTCAGTTTTCCAATGTTTGAAGTCATAGGAAAACTTGGCATTCAGCAGGCCTCCAAAATTTCTGCCCTATGGATGTACTGTTAAGCAGAATCATTTAAATACACTGCATTTTATCTTTTGATACGTTTACTGATCACTTTTTTTTTTCAGTTTTGACTGGGAATCATAGTCTGATGGCTAACCTTGATGACACCTCTGCCATGACTGCCTAAAGGCATCTGATGGAAGGACCCAAGCAAGGTTGACGCCACACAAAGCTTCAACAGGAAGCAATTTGAAAATCCAGATGACAGAGACACAATCAAAGCATTCATGGTGAGCCCACAAGAAATGAATGAGCTAAAATGCTCCATTTGGTTCCTTTTTGTCATGACTGAGTTGGCAAAGTAAGAAGAAAACCAAGAAGTCTAAATAAAGCAATAACATGGATTTGAAGCTTTTTTTTTTTTCTCCCAAGGATAAAGTTTACACTTTTCATTAACAATCATAAAATTCTATTAACTACATTGCCTCCTGCATAGGAGGACTGACTTTTGGCGAGGGGAAAAGCATCAATGAGTAAGGCCCAAGATTCTGCAGCCAAAAGTTAAAGGCATTAATATTTTTTTTTTCATTTGGTTCCAGCTGTCAGACCAATTCATTACCTGATAACCCTAACTATTTCTTTTCATGTAAGGAAAGGGACTGGTGAGAAGATGTGGTTTTGTGTCCCACAGAGAACTTGGACAAGTCGCAGAGAAACAGAAGACAAGGACTTTGACATTTCTTTCCCTCCCCAGTAAATCAGTTCTACTGTTCAGGAGTGAGAACTTGCTCTGCGTGCACCGGTGGGTCAGGTGGAGGGAAACAAAGGGATGAGACTCAGTCTGCTGTGCAGGCCTTTGGGGAGGGCAAACCATTGCAGGCTGAATGGGTCCCTACTACGAGTAACCAGGTTTTACTGAAAACAATGAATGGAAAGACTTTCTTCAGGTGCCTTCAACATTCCACAAAAACATTAAATTAATGGTTCAGTTTCAGCTCATTAAAAAAAAAAAAAAAGCCTTAGGTTTAGCTGAGTTCCCTGCATAGATAATTGTAGATAATTCCTCGGGAGTTTTTTTGCAATAGTCAGCATAATCCCAGGCAGTTAATTCAAAGCTCTCTATAACCAGTCATCTATAAAAACTGGAATATTTCAGTTCAGTGGGGTCTAGAAAGCTATTCAACTTGTAGCAAGAACAACCTATGTACCACATAGGAAGGCCTACCCCATAGCTCTGTGGACCCTGCTAACTGTGTTGGCTAAAACTCCACTGACCATGCTGGTTTCTCAGACACTTGGCTCCCATGTTGTGCCTGCTGTGACACCTAAGTTTAGGTGTCTACAACCTGGAGCTAAATCCCACCCCTTCAAACTATCATTTAGGGCTCAGTTCCGTTGCCTGGACTCTGGTCTCCAGGTATTTCCAAGGTGCTGTGAGGTATCTCACGTGGCTTCCAAAACAGCCCAGCACTCGTGTGCCATATCAGCCAGCTCCCGGCAATTGCCCTGAGGAGTCCAACGGCATCAACATCTAGTGCTCATCAAATGGCACTAGGCACCTAAGCTCAGGCGACCGACTCCAGCCCTTAGTTTGCAGCTTTGTTTTCCCTGAGTTGTCTATGGCCCTTTAAGTAACCCAATCTGTTCTCGCTGCTGTCTAGGTGGCTACTTTAAAACAAAAGGCTTTGTCAGATATAATCCTTCCAGTTTAAAATAGAGACAAGTTCAACGAGTTCTATATTTTGTTTCTGTAATCCATTTCCTTATGACCAGCATTTATGGGAAAGCTTTAAACTTTTAAACTTGCAACTCATACAACTTCAAACATCACGGATGCTTGGCTGTTACACTGAAATAAGAGCTCTTCAGCCATTGCTGGCATCACAAACAACCCCTTACTACAGTCTCAAAAACAAATAAAAACATTTTTATTAAGTGAGAATAATGCAATATTTTGCATTATGAAATTAACAGTCTTACAAGTAGTCAAGGACCTGAAGTTTATTTAGTTGAAGGGAAGACATTTTTCAGAATTCTATTACTGGGGACCTAAGTGCCTTTATATGACTACTAATAAGTTTACTCAGCATGTTTTCCAAAGGTCTCATTATTTAAAGCCAATGGTTTATACTTATGAGTGTCCTCAGTGGCATATTCATAATTTCCCACTTAATTTACTTACAGGTTTTATTAAGTTTCTGAAACACAAAACAAGCATACAGTGACAGACTTGGGTTTAAATCAAACACACATACACACACTCCCACAAATGAGATCTAAGCAATAACTTGGAAAATTCATCTAAAAATCTGTTTTGATCTCTTTGAATGAACACATTTGCACTAACCTGTGTTCAAAGAGTAGACACACCTTTTACTTTTTTCAGCTATCAAGGTAATGAATGAGTGGAACAATCTACTAAGGCATCAAGAGGATTCTCCACCTGAGCCCCCTAAATGAAACTGGATGGCTCTATGAAAAGACACGTCCCAGCTAAACTGCCTGCAATGCTGGAGATTTGCTCATCTCTTTGTTACGTTCTGTTTTCTTTAATCAACTCCTGAAGAAGCTACTATTGCTGTATTCTTATGTTGTGTTCAAATTAAAAGAGATGAGTCAAAATAGATCAAAGTGACTGATGGATAAGTAGTCACAGCATCTCATTTAAAACATCTCTTTTCCTTAAACAAAATTTATTCAGATCTTGTGTGGTAAATAAAGTGAGTTCCACACAATCTGCTGTTCTGGAAAGGTTTGGGGGTTTTTTTTTTTCAGGATGACTCCATGGTATTTGAAGTCCTGCCTCTTCCTCCTAGACATCGGTGAATCTCATCCTTTCTGTGGTCTTTAAGCAAATTTTCCTCTAGAATTCTCCTTTGTAGTTCCTTCTCTCCTGACTGGTTTTTCCTTTGGAATACTGAAATACACCAAATAGCCAACACCCTTGCTGTATTTAACAGAGGGTTGGCTGCTGGGAGGTGTTAGATACGTAGAAGTTGTGGGTGCTCCTTGCTTTGCAGGATCAGGCCAAACTTTTTATGTTACTTTGTGGTGAACTAGGCACTCTCCTCTTCAGGGACAAAAAGGCTGACATGAATTAATGATGTAAGATCCCAGAGTGTTATCAAGTGCTGTCTGTCACTCCTTTCATGATTGAATGAACAAGGTTAGAAGAAGTCACCAAACGACAGAGCAAATATGCAATGGTTTCTGTTCAACACAGGGATTTCCATGAGCAATTTAATTCCACTTGGAGCACTTGTACTGTGAGGACATGATGAAGGAGCAGGGCTTGTTCAGCCTGGAGGAGAGACAGCTGCTGAGGCACCCAACAGCAGCCCCCAATACCTGCAGGGTGGCCAGCAAGGAGATGGAGCCAGGTCCTTCACAGTGCTGCATGACAAGAAAACAAGAGGTAGTGGCCTTAAGTTGAAAAAAGGGGAGGGTCAGAGTGGCTATAAGGGGGGAAAAAAAATCACTGTGAAGATAACCACTCCTTGGAAGTTTTCAAGACCCAACCAGATAAAACCGTAACAACCTGGTCTGAGTTTGTGCCTTACCCTGCCTTGGGTAGGAGGTAGGACAAGAGACCTCACGAGATCTCTTCCTGCATGAGTGATTCTGTGATTCTGTATCTTTTAAGAGCACGTTTCCAGGTCGTATGTATATATGAGCACAGTATATGAGCTACAGACATATTTGCCTTTGTCTGAAATCACTGCGCTGATTATCACAGGGCATAGAGGAAGACCTTGTATTTTTGTACTGGCAATGTGAGGACAGAAGAAAGCTATATTCACATCATCTATGTTTACTATTTTAGATGTGTAGCACAGGTGCAATTTAAAATACCTAAAATGAGGGGCTTGTGATCTTTATATAATCTTGGCAAAGATAGGTGCCTCCAGAAGGTGATCAGAGCATCTATTTTGGATTCATAAAGCTAGGGTCAATGTCTTCTCAGTCTTCAGGTTGTGGATGTCATTGATTTGGATGTATATACAGATATAGATATAGTTCTCTTACTCCTTTCACAGAACTAGTAGCTATATATGGACACTGTTATTTTGAGATGCTGGGATGTAATATGTTCCTGTTGGCTGTTATATTTTCAGCTGTATCGGAGAGATGTGAGTAATATGTTTATTTTGCATGTCAGTAATTTGCAGTTTGCATGCCGCAGTACTTTCTGCATGTTATTAGATTTCCCTTTTTTATCCTGGATGCTTTGTAGAGTGGCCTGTTGAGAATTTAACTTTAGGATGAAGATACTTTTTAAAATAGAAAAAAAACCCCAACTTTACATGCACAGATAGCTTTAGAAAATAACTGGTATGTGCACACGTTTGTTTAACCCCCTAATGTAAATACATACATTCTAAAATGTATTTTAGTCCTCTAAGAAGCTAAGAGCAGCTCTCAAGATCACATGACAAGCAAAACATTTGTTAATCAGAAAAATTACAGCCTATTCATACTTACTGTTTGATTATTTTCACTCTGACCTCAAAGATCCCATTGTTGATTGAACTAGTTATAGTAACTTCTATTTATTTTTACAACTAGCTATTATGAGTGCAAACTATCCTTATCTCCAAGTGATTGATAGGCACATTAAGAAGCTGTTCAACAGGTTGCTAGGTTTGAAGAAATGCTTAAATCATGATTAGTTATTCCTTATCAGCCAAGAGTGGGAGCTCAGTTCAGATAAATACATGGTGACGAAAATTAAATTTTTAACGTCAAGTGCTCTCTCACTGTTTTCTGTTTGCTATCGTTAAGCAGGGGTGCTACAGCTTCCTTTCAATTTTATTTAAGGAGCATTTTGGCTTTCTTAGCAAACTCAGTTGTCATGTTAGTGCGCTTAGGAGAGCTAAAAATCATGTTCAATGATAACTTTCATCAGGGCCTCTGTGTAGCTTTAGTGAGTGGAGAACTGCGAGTTATACAAATACATATTCATACTTTCTTCTATTAAAAATATGAAACAAATAACTTTCATGGGTGAACATTTTTAAGTGTGGAGATGTAAGACTCATTAAAATTCTCACATGGGGATTTATAGCTTTATTTGTGCTGTTCAGAATAGCGTTTCTATCAGCTCAGGCCAGCTGTGCAACCTGAGGACAAAACACCAGAAGGGCAGCTATAGGAGGTGTAGCTGCCTGTCGTTTTACCAATTTAGTGAAGTTTGTTATGTTAATAGTCTGCAGACAACTCACACATTTCTACCTTTATTCTCCAACTCTGGTTACTCCAGGTAACATACGTTGTGATTTCATACAACTTGTGAAGTCAGTATATGGGAAGAAACACAACTTAAATGATCAGAAAATAAAAAGGAACTCAGCTCATAAGTTCTTGGTTTTGGAAAAGGGAGCTGGAAAATTCAAAGTCAGCTGTCTCAAAGGAGGGATGTTTTAACATATTTGTCAAAATGCACTCTACTCAGTTTCTACGCCTTGAACTGTATTTGTATATAAAGTCACAAAGCATGAACTGACAACCATGTTGCAGGAGATTTTCTGCAAGCAAGGTTTGCCAAAGCAGAATATTTCCTTCTCCAGTTTTAAACCACAACTACTCCAAACAAACCTCTGACACAATTAAAGGGCAGATGAGAGCAGGGACAGAGAACTAAAGTGAAGATACCAATCTAACAGCTAAAAATGTTTGTTTTCTCTATCAACATCCTACAACGGGTGAAAGAGCTGAGCTTTTACTCCAGTTACACTCAGAGTATGTGAAGGGAGGAAGGGAAAGACAATTTTCAGGTGGTTCTGAAGCTATAAGATGCTCCATCAAGCCCTCAAAAACAAAACAAAACCAAACCACCAAAAAAAACCCAAGAGAGACAAAACCTGAAGGTAACATGTTTGCTCCAAGGTGATGAGGGCCTCCAGTAGGACTGCATGAAGCAGCTCGCCAGGACACACACACACACCAGCCATGCCTCTCTGCTTTACCCTGAGGGCTCAGGGCACACAGAGCAGGTAAGACAACGAACGCCAAGCCTGGCTGAGAAAGGACACGGTAGAAAATTCTTCTGTACTCAGTACCTCACTGTTATAGCACTTGTTCAAGGTTTGAGAGGCTGCTTCCATCCCTTTCTGTGCCCAAGGAGGTGGAGGGAGGACACACATCTCATACTTTGTCTCGGACATCCCTGTGATCAGCTGGGGATGCCCCAGGTATGCAGATGGGTTGTCTGAAATGGTCCCCTGATGAACAGAATAAATAAATATTCATTAAGCCAAGGAGAGAAAGATAAACAGAAACAAAAGAAAACGCAGTGCTACTGCAAGCAAGGGCTGCCGGGCAAGAGAAAGCGAGCTGAATGCCCCAAAGGTTCTACATCAGCAAATCTGTCATAAAAAAAGCAGTGACAAACTCATTAGTGGTTATGATCACCTCCAATTATCACAAAACCACAGTTTCCAGGGTTCCCAGATTTCCCTATGAAGACATATAGAAACACTACATAGGAACCCTTGCTGTGAGTCAACACTGTTCACTAAGTCAACAAAGAGATGCTGCACCACAAAACTAACATTTACACCAAGGTTAGAGATGTCTCTGCGTGTGGCTGGCCTGTGAGGCTCACACGATGCCAGTGTTCTGATATGCAGCCCCCCATCTCTGACTTTCCAGCCCAAAAGGCTGGTTGTCCATATACAGGTAGGTGGCTGACTGTACATGGCCCCCAACTGCACTCTGCACCCAGGCTTGCGCTCACATCTCCAGCTCCTCAGCAAGGTGCCTCAACCATTCTACCATTTGGAGTTGTTGGAGCAAGTCCAGGGAGGGCCATGAAGATGATCAGAGGGCTGAAGCACCTCTCCCATGACCCATGAGGACAGGCTGAGAGAGTTGGGGTTGTTCAGCCTGGAGAAGAGAAGGCTCCAGGGAGATCTAATTGCGGCTTTACAGAACCTAAAGGGGACCTACAGGAAAGATGGAGAGGGACTGTTTGCAAGGACGTGTAGTGATAGGACAAGAGGTAATGGCCTTAAGCTGAAGGAGGGAAAATTTAGATTAGATATCAGGAAGAAATTCTTCTCTATGAGGGTGGTTGAGGCCCTGGCACAGGTTGCCCAGAGAAGCTGTGGATGCCCCCTCCCTGGAAGTGTTCAAGGCCAGGTTGGATGGGGCTTTGGGCAACCTGGTCTGGTGGAGGGTGTCCCTGCCCACGGTAGGGGGGTTGGATCTAGATGATCTTTAAGGTCCCTTCCAATCCAAACCATTCTATGGTTCTATGATTTAACTGGTAAAAAACAAATTCTGTTAACAAACTTCCAGATTATCATCTCCTTACTGTTGTGTGTTTATCTTATGCTTCTCCTTGTTTACAAATATCGAGTCAAGCATATGTGAGATTGCAGGATCAAGGCAACGCTGGCTTCTCCCACTGTGACCTCAGTTTGTAATTGCTTCCAGCATTAATGCAGGGTAAATTAAAGCTCTCTGTCACACGTTCTGTGCACTTTCCATCCCTCGATGTGGCAGAAGAAAAATATTTTGACCGCTGGATTGTAAAAGCCGTTTTTATGCTGTCAGTCTGCCCACCGTAGAGACGTACCACCTTAAAGGAAGGAAGCTTCATAGGGAAATCTCGGATGCAAAATCTGCCTTAAGGAAATAAGTGGGTGGCAGCATGTAATTAATAGAAGAAACCCTCCAGAAAATACTTGCTACAGACAGAACCAGTCTTTGCAGGAGACAGCCGTGACAAAATCCAAACCGTAATCTAATTTTTGTGGTATGCACATCTGAAAATAAACAAACACAAGCAGTCTTAAGAATACCTCTCCCATTCAAGTCAGACTAGAACCTGATACAGCCATGGAACAAAGAGACTGCGAATTGTTTGGGTTTGATATGACAGATCTAGCTGAAAGTCCCAGCTCTTCTTGGCCGTACTAGCCAAAGGGGTACGAAGTATTTGGTGTTGTTAGGTTTAGGCTGGCTTGGATGTGGTATGTGACCTGGGCTGTTTCATGGTGGTTTGTGTCAGTCAGCTGGTAGACTTCAATAACTCCATCCACTTTCATACACACATCAAAGGAGCCAAGGAACGACCAAGAGAATATGAAGTGTAAGAAGCTCAAATGCAAAGAGCTAGGGGAGAGATGCGCTGGGAAAAAGAGAAAATACAGAACTGGGAACAACAGCAGTTCACAAAGTGAATGAGACAGCAGTTGACCCTCAGCAAACATCAGCCATTTGGCAGGTCCCTGAGAGGTGTGTATGTGCAGAGCCCCTCTGAGCTCCTGGGCACAAGCTTCAGTCACATCCTGACTCCGGAAAAAGGTAAAACACGGGTGCACATCAGCCCCTGGCTGCTCCAGCAGCCCCTCAGCAGAGCTCAGAGTGAGAGACCACAGCCCAGGACTGTAAGTGCTCCCCAGCAGGCAGAGTTCAGTGCTGAGGATCAGACCACAGCGACCTTACTGAATGCACACCTAGTGATCCTGAGGGCTCTGCCCTCCAGCTGTCCCGTAAAGGCCATGACCAGGTGACATCAACATTTAAAGAACTCTTTTAAATATATCCTAGAGATATGGGAAGCTGAGTGCTTCTCATGAGTACTTTGGCCCACAGGGAGATCCTATTCTGAGAGCAAAAGCCTTTGTGTCCTAGGTGCCCACAGCACCAGACAGTTGTCTCTTTGAGTGTAGCCTGAACCTGGCTAGTAATAATACAGGCTGTGGTGGTTCTCGGATTAATAGCAGCCGTGGTGCAGCCACAGATCTAGTGGGCAGCTCAGAAATAAGCCTGTCTGGAGCAGAGCCTGATGGTGAGACCACATGGGCTGCCTTCTCCAGCTTCTTCCAGAAGGACACAGTGTAAGGCTGGTGACTGAAGGCAGCTGGTGCTTGGGCCTCTCCCTGCAACAGGAAAAGACCAGAGCACAGAATGGTACAGGTCCCACAAAGCACTGCCCATTTGAAATCTCCAGGCACTGCTTTATCCACCCTGTTCTTCGCCTTTTGTCTTCTTCTCCCACCCGTTTAGAGCCCTTAAGAGCACAAATGTAGGCATTTCTCAGCTCAGGTAGGATTGGGATAATCTAACAAAATGTAACAACATGGTCTGAAATTTTACTGGTGTCTATCTATCTCCTGCAGAGTTTTCTTTTTATTCCCCTGCTATTTCTGAAATGATTTTTGGTGGGTTTGGTAGGTAAAGCAATTCTTGAGCTTTTCTGTTAAACATCCCTGGGTTCCCATGTTTTCTATCCAGTCCTCAGAAGTCCAGCAATGATGGCCAACTTAGCTCTGTGCCCTTCCTTGCCTCTACAAAAATCTACCCAAATTCAGGAAATTTAAAAATTTGGAAATTTGAGGTCTGTTTTCAGAGATTTTTCTGAGCAGTTGTTTTAGCCTGCCTAGGCTAAAATCCTGAGGAGTCATTGAACATGCTTGAGTTTCTCACAAGTTCCTACATGTGCCTGTGCTGCACAAGCATGGTCGCAGGCAAAGTATGCGAATCTGGGCAGATATCTGCTTCTAGATCTCCCATGCAGGACCCTGGTCTCACTGCGTATGTAAAGCCAAGTTCTTTGCTCACACTCTGGTCAACACTACGTCCAAGGCATTTGGCATCAGACCTTTAATGACCAAGCTATAGGATCCTTTTCAGACCAGAGGTGGAAACATGGCCCCTATAGACCCAAGCACTGAGTGTCCCCACAAAGCAACTGAGCTAAAGGAAAGCAGACTTTCTTCATGACTTAGTGGCTGGTAGAAATGGTTAGGAGTGGAAAGGGATCATGTAGAAGAACCAAGACAAAGAAACTTGTCTCTCCTGCATCCCCTGGAAGATCGCTGCAGGAACCAAAGCAGCAGGAAGAGGAATCAGAGATGAGGTTTGAAGGGTGAGATGATAAAAGTCAGATCAGAGGGTCAGAATGGGATCCACTGGGAGGAGTTTTGTGAGATGGTCCCAAAGCAGGGAACAGAAACCTAGGCTGGCTGGGTGTGGAGACAGGGAGTGATGACTGAGTATGGAAAATTGGACTGGGACCTGCAACTAGAAAGCCAGCTAGCTGAGAAACAGCGGCTGCATCTGTACTTACTTGCTCTACAGCATATCTTAGGGCCCTCGTTTCCTGGTCACCTGAATTGTCAGGCCTGTTGGGACACGCTGCAGCCCTCATCCAGCACACATGTCCAGGTTTCCATCCCAGCATGGAGCTGGGGCATGACTAAGCGCATAGCCAGACATGGGAACTGGGAAGCACTCTTGGGTCCAATGGTGTAAACACAGACAGCAAGTCTAGATGAGGAGGTTGAGAAAGAGGCAGACAACGACTACATGACCATGGTTTGCTAATGGATATGAGCAGTTTGGGCGTGAGGGAAGACTGAGCAGGATATAAAAAGACGAAGAGATGAAGTGTTGGAGCTGGAGGACTCTTGAAGCAAAACCTTGGGAATGGGAAGCAGGCCTGGGGGGAGCACGGGGGCAGAGTGGATATGGCGCAGCAGCACGGAAAGACTATGGGCTGAGCATCAGGGCAGATGGCCTGACAAGGCCAAGAGTTTGGAGTCGTGTCACCAGGCTGGGTCATAGCAAGTCCTGGCAATTGTTTCTCACCCTTTATGCAGGGAATCAGACATCAGGCGAGAGGCTGGATGCAACTGGTGCCTACTTCTGACGTTATCCACTGTCCATTTAATCCTGTTGTTTAATGTTTGCATGACTTGTGACACACAATCGGACATTGTGATGCACCCTGTCCAGTAAAAAAGATCCTTGACATGTGTGATGACCTGCCTGGTTATGGTACTTGCAAGCAGAGCTTTCTTGCTAAATTAATGTATGCTTTTGAATCCATCTTAATTATGATTATTTGTTTTATTTCTAATCCTAACTTGAAACACTGAATATGGATTCTGTTACTTCTTCATTACATATCAAAAACACAGGTCAAGCCTTCACAGATTTCTCTGTTCATCTGAAGGCAGTGTCCTGCACTTTTCTTAGATTGCTTTCCTGGTGCTCACATTATTCTTTAAAACACTTATCTTTATTATAACACTTTAAGGCTCATTCTCCTGACCACTTAAACCAAAATCTTACTAGTCCTAAGAGCTTCTTTTAACACCGATAATAGAAACTGGAAATAGACTTTCCCAGAAACATTATGCTGAAAGCCTCAGCTCCTTTTTGTGGGATCACATCCTTATACATGGCAGTCACACTGCATATTTTGTCTCAGACAGGCTTTTCAATAAATTGCAATGTAAATAACCTACCTCTGGACTTTACTCCACTGCATTTTTTTCCCAGGTGTTCTAGAGAGTCTATCGGCTTCACAAGTCTCACTCAGGCTAGCATCCAGTTTGCAATTCTTACATTTGTAACCGAAAAAAAAAAAAATTGTTTCTCAGCAAGATGCTTGCCAGGTCCCTTTTAGCAGTGGCAATAAGTAGTTTACGATCATTTTCAGCTAGCAAAGATTCCAATAAAGCTTTTTTACACCTCATGGCCTGAGATCAAGTCTTCCTTCTCTATTTGAGTGCTGTGACATTTCATTTCTATAAGTACCCATGACACATGATCCACTGTATTGTTCCTTGGCTGGTCTCCAACCAGCCAGGCCAGTTTTGCTGTGGCTTGTTAGCTGCTGGTGGAACAATTTAATCCTGAGTTTTCCTTATGTGAGGGAATTGGGGTACCAGCGTGGTAGGAGTGAGCAGAGGGAATGCAATGGGCCTGATGCAGTGAGGAAGAAGAGGCTGAGTGTCTCTCTTGCTGTCCTGGAAGAGGAAATGACTTTCCAGGTAGCAGGGTGGTGAGATGACCTCAGTTAGGGTGGACGTCTCACCATGCTACCAGCCGGACTGTGCCTATGGCCAGTGTGACCACAGCTCCAACTGGGAGGACAAAGGAAGGAGAAAAAGGCAGGCCATGAATGATCAGGATAATCTGGTGCTAGGAATGGAAGATAAGGGGGGAGAATGAGGGAAAGAGGGTGACTCAGAACAAGGGAGATGAGGTTATGGGTTTTTAGGTCACTGCGGAGGTGAAGAGAGATCCATCAGGACTAGACAAAGACATCTCAGTCGAAGGCCCAGGAGACCTGCAGTTCTTGGTCACTTCAGCGCTGAAGGGTGAGTGGCTCTGAGAAAGTCTAGCTTTCAGCTAGGGACACAGGCTTGCACCTCTAGATTGCTAATTTGTTTTTTTGGTTTGGGTTGTTTTGGTGTTTTTTTTGTTTCAAAGATTGCAACCTTATCTGCAAGTTTAATCACACTGTTGGAAGAAGACTGAGCTAATCCTGTCACAGAGATGTCTGTAGACAATTTTGCATTTAAAATCATAACATCTAGATTTTGGATGTCTACTTTACTTCTATGCCCCATAACAGTCCTTGGCTTCTGAATTAGTTAGCTGACACAAATCCAGTTTTCCCTTCATAATCTTCCTTTCCAAGGAGTCTTTGCACCCTTCCTTGTATGCCTGGGCAAGGCTACTATGGATGCCATGCTGGTGGCAACCTCAGCAGTGGAATAATGTAAAATGTCTTGTGCACCTCCGAGTCCTTGGAAAAGTAGTCCTCCTACAAGCCTTTTATGCAAAAGCTGGCTACCACCATCATTATTCCTAATAAGCAAAAGGACCACTGGTTTCAGACTGATTGTAGAGGTACTTTAGAAGTAGGTCTGTACTAGCAAGTTGGCCATCTTGACCATTGTCTACAATTAGGCACCTAAAGTACCTTGAAATTCCAATTTTAAATCTTAATCTAGATCTAGGAAATTATTTACAGATAATTACAAATAATTATTTCCCTCAGAATCCAGACCCGCAGGTTCTGCTCTCAACTGGGCCACAGCCTTACCATGCCAATCAAGACTTTTACTTGCTCAGCTAGGATATTGCAGAAGTTACTTCCCTGACTTTAGACTTTGTGCAGATTAATAGTTTTGCAAAGGATGCTACATGAGTACTGTTAAAACGCGGTTGCCATGTTCTCTTAAAACAATAGGCATCTCAGTCTAATGCAAATACTATTAAAATGATCCTGATCATTTACAAGTCCAGCTGCAGACAAGCACATTTACACAGATGCCTGCTACGATGCAAGCAACCTGTGATGCCAAAGGTTTGTGGGGCAATTGCTCATCTAAAAGTGCCGTTACAAGCACTTCTTGGGAGCAGGGAGACAGGCAAAGGAAAAGCAGAAAACACTGGAGGGGAGGCAGGAAGCCACAGGCAGACCTGTCTTTCAGGGGAGAGTTTCAAAGGAGGGAAAGGAGAAGGTTGTAAATGAGAGAGCACCAACGCAATAGTAGGATTTGGCAGTCCCATCAAGAACAAAGGGAAGGGGCTGCACGTGCCCATGAGATGTCAAGGTGTTGAACTGCTCTGGTTCAAGCAGAGACAAACAGCATATTTAGGAGAAAGGACAAAGTTTGGGAAAAAACATGGATGTTGCTAGGAAAAGATGGCTTTATCACAGTGTCCTTCTCTACCATTTTGACTACTGAGTCTGCCACTCCTTTGGGGTATTCTTATTTCAAGATTTGCCAGTAAATGGGCATCGACACTGCTTGACGGGGCTCCTAAAGGACTACAATCCCTGGCATCCTCTGAGGGATGTGTCCTGTCCAAGTCAGCCTGGTTGGGTGCAAGTCAATGGAAAGGGACCGCTATGGCCACACTCAGTTATTAGAAATATGCTCTCATTCCTAAAGGAGCCAGGCTGGGTTTTTTTCAGCTCTCACCTGTCCAATGGTTTATGGATTCCCAAGGTCAGGAGCAATAAAATATTAACATCTAATCTGTCATACCACCAATGAAAACTATAATCTGGTCCATGACCTCACGTGAGTACCAGGTTGTTAACTAAAGAAAGGAATCAAATCTTCCTATAATAAATACTCTAGAGTGTGACAGGTAAAATTCAGGTCATACATCTCCTTTGAAGTTTTAATGGCCACTCCAATTTTATGATAAAGCCACTCATCTTATGTTTGTAGTAATTTTGCAAAGCCCGAAGCGGCTCTAGTCATCTTTGGTGCACAGTTCCCAAGGACAAAGCTCTCATAAAACTGCAAGCTTCAAAGGGATTAGACCTCTTCTTTTCACTCCTTCTTTCTCTCTTTTTTTTTTTTTTTTAAAAAAAAGAAACATTTCTGAACATTTCCTCCCGTTTTCTACATAGCTCCCTGAGGAGCCTCCCAGTTGAGCCCCCCAACTAGACTTGTTCCTCAAGCTCTGTCACTCACTAAAATAAAATGAAATGAAATAAAGTACAAGAAAATGCCTTTTCCCTTTTCTTAATAATAAGGCAATTTTCTGGGTAATTTCTGCTTTTTGTCTTTATTCTATTGTCAATGTGGCGTAATTTGAAGCAAATCAATAGAGCCTGTGTATTTGCATATTTCTCAGGCTCTAAGAAGGACCACATGCAGCAGAACTGCTCCCCTGAATGCCTTTTTTTGTTTGGTTGGTTTTTGTTTGTTTGTTTGTTTCCCTCCTTTTAAAGTCAGGGGGAAGCCGAGCTGAATCTGTCAAAGCTTGAACTCCAAAGCTAACGTCCATCTTGGTAAATGAAACAGTGCCGGGGAACGTTCCCAGGCACTGGAAGGCAATTGTCTGTGCTGTTTAATTGTTAGCACAGAGCCTGGCACAGCGGAGCCGGGGCCAACTTTCCCAAACAATTCCCAAGCATGGGCCAACAGCTGGCATGGGCCAGGGCCGCGCTCAACGGGCGGTCTGTGCGCAGGGCACGGAGGAGAGGGGAGGCCAGTAGCACGGATGATGGTCGTTTCCATCTCCATCAGCCTCAGCACCAGGGAACGGTCCCGACCACGTTTAATTTACTAGTACAGGCACGGCCGTGGTTGCTCAGACTTAATCCTGGTACCACTATGCCATGGTGAGGAGAAAGCTGCTTGTCCGTCTTCCCAGCATAAACACACACATTTGGTTGTAGACTGATTTTATGCATTGCCGTGGCTGTAAGATTGATTTGTTTCCATTAATTGCTAAGGGTCTTTTTTTCAGATGTTTATGCTTAAATGCCAAGAATGAGACACTTGGGGGGGGAGAAAACAGAAAACCAAACCTTTTGTCCATTTTGCTAATTCCCCAGTGGCATTAAGAAGTAAAAGTCTGAGAGGGAGCAGATGGGAACTTTCTGCACTTACACTGAGCACTGGAAAACAATTCAAACCAGGTATCTGTCCAGGCATGGGCCTAAGCGTCCCGAACCACAGTTGTGCAAATAGCATACTGTTCAAATTTATTCAGTTTTATCAGCAAACGCGCCAGCCCCAGATGTTTCTCCAGGCACGGTAAAGTGCACTGACCCACACACCTTATGGCAGCGGTGGCTGATGGTATTTGCATGACAATAATACCTGCTTGGAAACAGGTTGAAGCCTGGTCAGATGGTCATCCTCCTTTCAGCCACCAGACCCCAGCTAACACCCTGTTCCCCACCGCAGGGACAAAGTCAGTCACACTGAAAAGACGCAGCAGGATGTGCCTCTAAGGGACCACCACAAAACAGCAATGCCAGCCGCAAGCAACTGAAAGAACATCTATCAACCACTATATGCAAGCTAAGCAATGTAAATACGTAAAATAATCTCACAAAGATGATAAAAGAGGAATATGTGGGTCCCCTGAGCCTAATTTTTCTGCAGATGGTACATGTCAGAAATAGCTGGTATTCAGAACTGTCTTTTCAGGGTATGCTTCTTTAAGGTTACTGAAAAGTTCCTTTATTGAAGAAATTAGCTTAAATGTCCTAAGGCACAGTATGTTCTCTGAAAATACTCACATTTCATTTGATTGCTGTTGTTAATGTTTCAGAAATGAAGTAAGTTTTCCCCCGGGGACATTTAGCCTGGCTTACCCATTTGTCTGAGCTTCTTCAAAGGAGGAATGATTCTTAGTTCTAGCCTGATAACAGCACAGGAGAAAAACCAAATACAGTGTTAGGAAAACAGCAATTTATTAATTTTTGGGGTGGAGGGAAGCCACAGGTAAATTTAGTAATAGCATACAAATATTTGTATAAGAAAACTGCTGCTATTTCATTATTTAGCTGGGAACACTGAGAACAAAAAACCAAGCCAAAACAATTTCAACTTCAAGCGTATCTGAACACATTACTATTGCTTTTTCTTACCAACAGTTTGTGAATCTGAGTGTTCATTTAAGGGATTCATCAGAGATGGGCTGAGGGGAAAGGTCTGGACCATGTAAGCTTCTTACTGATAATCAGCTACAGAGAAAATGGTGTTAATTTTGCAAGAATTCTGCCATCTTCTGCAGTAGAAATCTCACACATTTTGCTCTGGGGATATCACTGTATTTGAACAAAACTGGGAAATAAACCTCTTCTTAAGGATCAAATCTGGACCTGGCCCCAGGTGAGACTGCAGATTAAAAGGTTGGAATCCAGAAATGTGTTGTGAAAACTCCCTAAGAGCAATACACTCAGACTTTAGGTCTTCTTTTCTGTCATACTTAAATACAGCAGTTTTACAAATTAAATCCTATTTCACTACATCATTTCAACCAGTCACGGAGGTTCCCGGTCCAGCCTGAAGTTTACAAGGTGCCCAGAGTCACCTACAAGATGGTGGCGGTGCTCACCGGGTGCCAGCTCTGCATCATCACTACCGAGGGAGAAGGTTGCTCCTACGGACCCGCACCTCAAGTATGGCGCTGGTGCCAACGCAGCCCGCAGAAACAGATTTCTCCAGCCTTCCCCAGCGATGTGAGCTACCGAAGCTGCACATTGCTGCTTCCCTCTGAAGCAAAAAATCAGGTCTGATCCCCCCAAAAGGGATTTAGCACCTAAGGTGGGGTGTAACGTAAGCATGTAAACCAGAAAACCTTCGTCCTGCTAATGTTTAACCCTAAAGGTTAAACTCTGTATGCCGATAAATTTATCAGTTTAAAATTCCTTGTGGTCTTAGAGCTGTGCTTGTGCAGAAACGCAGCAGAGCCTGAGGCCTCACGCTGTTAGGGACACAGGTCACGCTCGTCTCTGGTCAGGATCCAGAAATGAGGTACTGCCTTGCCTAAATCCTCTGGGGGGTGGGTCTTAATGTCAAAGGAACTCTTCTGGTTCTCTTTCTGCACGGGTACAGGACGAGACTTCTCACAAGCTGACGCTGATTTTCTTTGCAAAGCTGCCGCCTTAAAGAAATTTGGTGATGGTGTCCCATCTTTGATAGACTGGCCTATGAAGCAAGACGATCCTCGAGAGATGCGGTACCTGCTCCTCCTGGGCCTAAGAAAGGCAAAACCACATGTCCTCCACTTCCCAGAAGACCCACCAGGCCATGGGCTATTCAGAGGCACAGAGAGGGCTCAGGACATTCGTTTTTGTCCTCCCCCAGGCCAGGCCGGCGAGCAGCAGAGAGTGCCGGGATTCGTGGGACTGGAAAAAGGGTGCCACGAGTCCACAACCTCGCAGCGCGGGTACTGACCTGGGAGACTGGGACTCTGGTCCCTCTGAGGGTGCCTACGTCCTTTTTTTGGTCTAGTGATCCACCCCAATGGGTTGGAAATAATGACAAACCACAATAACAATAGCCAGCTAAACAAAACAAGTATAAACAGAAACAACAACTGAGGCTGGGAAGAGAAATGGCCTTTGGGGATATTATTTAGAAGAGACTTCAGACTTTGATTTCCCAGGCAGAGAAGATGGCAAATCAGCCAATGTGACTCCTCGGTTCTTGAGAAAGAGGCAAACCACATTTTCCTAAAGCTTCCTGTAGCCGAAACCGTTGAACTGACTCCACTACAGTAAAAAAAAAAAAAAAAAAAGTAAGGCAGGAAAATGGGGAGGTCAGCACAAAAAGCAAGGCTGGAAACCCCATGACTCCATGCTGAACAGCTGAACATTTCTGAGTCGCTGTCTCAGAAGTACAAGAATCCCCCTCGGCATCACATGCCTTTGCTCGGTCCCACGGGAAGGAAAAGGCTCTAATCAGCTTCCCGAGCGCCACGCAGAAAAAAGATCACACTGGGTGCAAAAGTCGTTATGCACGTAGTAATAGCATGTCCTATATATTGACACAAGCACTGTACATAAAGGAAAAAAAAAGGAAGTTTGCCCCGGTTGTAAAACACAACACAGGGAGGCTGGCAAAAAGTAAACAAGCTGCACTGTGTTTCTTCCTGCCACGAATTAAAACCTGTGATGCTAGGTGAGATGCGCACCCCGGGTGGGAGCCGCGCAGCAGCGGGGCAGGGGCAGGCAGGCAGGGGCAGGCAGGGCAGGGGCAGGGACAGGCAGGGGCAGGCAGGGGCAGGGGCAGCACTGGCCTGAGCCCAGCCCTGGCAGCCGGCTGGTGGGGTGGGAAGGAGCCACAGCGGTCGCTGGAGCTGTGGGAGCAATGGGAAATATGAATTAAGCCTAAGACTGGTGGGCAGTAAAGTGGGGCCGGGCAAAGACTGGGAAGGAAAAGCAGAGCCAAGGGAGGAGGAAGGCTGCTTTGACCAGCTATGCTTGAGACCTCATTTCAGGATGCTGCTGCCTTCATAGGTCTTCCTGCATAAATAACTCATGTTTTCAGCTTGCCTAGCTGAAGAATTTTTCAGTGTGCATTCGCTTTGTTTCTGCAATATATCTGCCCTTCCCTCTCCACACGAGTCTCTGTCTCTCTGTCAAATTTAGAAAACTTCAAAATAAAGAAATAACCTATTCCTTGGAAAGAGAAATTCATTGTTGTATTTCAGTACCGTACACATAGTGGGGAAGAGAGACCTCTAAATTCCCCCAATAGTTTGGAAATTCAGTGTGGAAGCACAAGAGCACCCATTTTCTCCTCCCCCGTCCGCTCCTCAGCTAACCCGTGGAGCTCGCTGCCGTGACACGTTGTCAAAAGCAAAGTATTTGCCAGGATTCAGAATTGAACCGAATATGCAAATGAACACGCGCGTGCACACATGCGTGCCAATATGTATTTGCATACATATTTATATATAAACAGTAACTATTTTTAAAAAGCACAATAACAACATCAAAGAAATCTCAGGAACCACGGCACTCTTCGTTTGCCGTAGACAAGCCTTTGTTTGCCATAGATAGACCGGACTCTGCCTGGTCTGCCATAGGCTTCTCCAGCAGCCTGTGTCAGCTCGAATCCCAAATCCGAAACAAGCAGCATTGGTGAGGGTGCTAGAAACACATTGGATGACAACAACAACCTAATGGTTAGTGGTGGAGGAGAAGAGGAATAAGTAAACACAAGCAAAATATGTGAGTCGCTTTATTAAAAGCATACCCATCGGGCTGCTTCTGCTACCTACAGTGGCCAATAAATTCCCTCTGTCCTAGTACGCTCCAAGTGCCAGGATGCATTATTCAGCAGATGAGTAATCCACCACATTCTTTCAGATAATAGCCAGTTGTTTAGCCGGACTCTCTTTCATGAAGGTCAACGGCAACACCACTATTGTGGTTGTAGAGCACGGCAGAGCTTCATGGCAACATACCAGCCAGATTAAAAGAAGGATCCGTGCAAGGATCCCAGGTAATGAGGGCATCTCATGTGTGCATAGAGGCACTTCTGTGGAGGATCAGGCCCTAAACTCACATTGAAAACCATGGGAAGGAACTCGGCACCCCGTCAAGAGGAGGACTCGGTGTTCACGTGGCCACCAGAAAAGCCAGTTGGACAACTGGAGTTTCCCTCTTCGCATGGAATGATAATTTGGGTGCTGAAGGATAATTGGAGTGCCGAATTTGAGGGTGGCCTCAGCACCTCGGGGGACTCTGCGCCAACTGCTTCAACGAACCGTGCAGGGGCTATGGTGACACTGCTTTTTCCTGCAGGTTTTGAGAGCCGCCATGCTGTTGAATTACTGTATTAATACCGTGTGTTGTGGATGTAGCGCTTGCCAGAGAAGAAAACTCCTCTACCTTTGTTTTTGAAATGTATTCTGGTGCACGGGTCTGCTGTGCCTGTCTCTGTTTGTATTAGGTTAAACGCTGCTGAAGTAGATAGGCCTAATTACGGCCTTTCATTCAAGATTAATATGAAGCCATTAAGCTGGTTTATGCAATCAGGTAGCTGAGCAATAGAAACACCTGAAACAAGTATGAGGCAACCTTGGAGGCTGAAACCATGCAATCAGCGGGCTTTTGTTGTGAAAAGGCATGGGAAACGCAGAAGCGAGCGCTGCCTTCATCTACGGACTCGAGACAAAACACAGGTTGAGAGCAGATTCACTGCGAACGACTAGAAAGAGCTACCAAACCCAACACTGGCCCAACCCCAAGTCGGCCGCGAGTTACGCGGGCTGAGCGAAACAGGGAGGCTTGCGCCCCGCGACACCGCTGTTACTCACTTCACCCCATGCGCAGGAAAATAAGCTCTGGTAGCTCTCTTTCGCAGTGATGGCGTTGTGAATGATTACCCAATTCATTGCCAGCTTTCCCTCCAAGCACAAACACTCCAAAGAAACTCAGGTGTTTTTCTGATGGCTGGATCAAAACAGGGTAACGCCGCAGCAATGCTGCTGGGAGTTATCGCTCCCTATTCTCCAAAACATTGCTCTTACGTTTGCGGTTGTGCAGAGTTAGGCGAGATGCAGGTAGATTTTCAAAGTAATTAACGAGTTCATTGACTTTGTTAATGCTATCCTAGGTATTTTTTAAAAGGAGAGATCAGTTGACCTGCGGGAGTGGCTAATTAAGAGACAAAAATAAATTAAAGGAAAATCAAAGTCAGGTTGGAAGGAAAGAACAGAAAGGATTTAGGAACCAGAGTTTACAAGACAACAATTACATTTTGAATAAATTGATAGTTGATTTAATTGGATGATTATAATCTGGAATAGTAAACGAAATTCAAACTGAATCTTCTATTAGTTTTAAGATCAATTTCTTTCAAAAAACTCAGTGTGCCCATTTTATTTATGCTCACAGGAACGGACAAGAAGACAGATGTAACCCACGTCTGAACATACACATCGACTTGAATTTTTCAATTGGACCATACTTCCACCTCCAAGGCAAAAATACTGAAAAGGAGACATTGCTCGTGGGGCCACTGTGTAGCGCTGCCATGGGACCTTCCTGTCCTTCTAGGGCATGAAAGGAGCTTTAGGGGGAGGAAGTTCTTTTGGGTGATGCTGTAGAAGAGTGGGTTTTACTAATTCTGAAAGTGGGAAAGAATTTGTTTACTTCTTCTTTGAACCCAACGGGTACGTTTAATTTACAACCATGCTACTACGGAAGGACTTCTGCAACCATTTTCAGGCGATTGTACACTCCATTTAAATTTGTGATGGCAGAAAAGTGCCATAAAGTACTTATCCCTTCATGTTTAGTATTTTCATCGGGGCAGGAGGGAAAAGTGACAGGTGCTTTCCAAAGAGATAATACCTGCTATGAAGAACATACATTCTTAGCTTAGTATTGCTATGATTTCCAGTTCCCAATGCAAAAACACAGAACTTTCGTTATCAGGAGCTACAGAGAGCAGACGCATGCACACACATTAGGCACTTTGTTTTATTTTGCAAAAAAAAAAAAAAAAAAGTCTTTATATATAAACCATTTCATTCTCTCTCAAAACATTCTACAACTATACATCTGTTTGCTCCGTCATTTCAATAGGAAATACCACAATACAAAAATAAGGTAGGGGGGAGGCAAAAGAAGCAAAACAGCAACCAATTTATGCATGTGTTTCCACGTATAAACATTTGAAGCCTTACAAAATTATTTACATCGTTTGTCAACTATTTACATGAAGAGCAACATTTCTAACTATAACAAACAAAACTATAATTTATCAAGTATATGTAAAATTGTCTTAAAAAAAAAAAAAAGAGTCTTATCATATACCACAAATAAATAAAGACAAACAACAGTTTTAACAAAGCTAGGTTTTCCTGCAAGACCCTTTTTTGGTATTTTGATTGTCTATTCTAGCCTTTGGTTGACAGCTTAATATTACGGCTTGTGAAGTCCAGACACTTACTAGGTTTGTTTGGTTTTCTCCTGTTGCCTGGCCAAATCCTACACGGTCTAACCTCATCTTTGGCCCTTCATCTACTATTTCAAGGCTGAACACTGTGGATCAAAGTCATTGTTAGCATAAAAGGGCACCATTTCATTGACTTCGGTGGAGTTTCAGCTACTTTTGTCAGCAGTAAATTTTCCCCTGCGTGTGTCAATCTGAACAGTGGATTAACTAAACTGCACTGTAATTTTAAACAAAATTACTGTATCCTTTACCTCTAGTAAATTACATGCAATGTCCACATGAAACTAGATCATACTGGTGCTGAACCAGCTTAGCATGTCTGTATATGAAAATTGCATCCTAAATCCTTCTTTTAAAAGCGATACTAAGTTTAGCTTATAGTAAGAGGTTTAACATTCTGTGTGCATTGTAACTATCCCCGTTATTTAAGCTTCCAACATTGACTTTACGGTTCATTCTATGTGTTTTGCCCTTTTAAGCCATTTGAAAACAAAATCCTGCTTTGAATATTCAGTGCACAACGTTGGAGTTAACAGGTACAAAACATCTGAATGCCTAGCTCATTTCTCTTAAGAAAAATGAAGCGAAGTTGGTACTGGTTTTAGAGGTATTTAAATAACTTTTTTTGTAAATGTGCCGTGTTATCAAATGTAAAACAACTGCTTTTTTCAGATGATTCTTAGAAAACTTTCGTATTAAACCTAAAAAGCTGATTTGCATATTTACAAAATCTTTGTCATAGCAAACATGCAACATACCGAACAAAATGTTTTGTTCTATGGCTGTTAATTTTTTCTATGTACTTTATCTCCACAGAACGACTTAACATTTAAAAAAAATCCCACAAATACTAAATATGTCCAGTAAAAACCTGACAGATTACAATTCATGGCTTTTCCACTGCATTCATTCATCTGCAGCCTCTCATTAATTTGTTTACTAAACATTGTCACAATAATGACAGTGCTTTGGTCAAAACGCCGCAAGAGGAAAAAAAAAAAAGTATAAAGCTGCAATGTGTCAAGACATAATACTTGTAAAGAGATGAAACCTGCTGACTAAAGCCATATACATCATGAGAGCAAATGACCGATCGAACACTCTGGTATTGTGATACAGTGTCTTCCCTTCTTCTGCATAAATATACAAAATATACATTTCCAGTTTCTTTTGAGATTTCTTTTAAATGGATAACCCATAATCAAAAATTAAACTAATTTTAGTTGTATGTCGAGAGTCAATAGGAAATTGCATAGATACAGAACAGCCTCAACGACAAGTCCAGCTTTTAGTTCTGATGCCTCTTCATGTGGAGAGCCAGGTGATCGGAGCGGGAGAAGCTGCGATTGCAGACAGCGCACTGAAAGGGCTTTGCCCCCGTGTGCTTTCTGTAGTGGCGCGTTAATTCATCCGAGCGAGCGAATCTCCAGTCACAGCCTTCCCATGTGCACTTGTAGGGTTTCTCACCTGAAAGAGAGCACAGGGAAATGAGACTGTCAGATGTCACTCTGCGGGAGAAAACTGATCTAATACCACATTGAATGGCACTGCTGTTCAATTTAGAGAAGACAGAAATGAGAAAACCGGAGCTGAAGTTTCCTCATTATTCACAGCTCTATTCAAACTAATAGCCTCTTCATTTTTCCAGCAAATTTTGCTCTTCTGCCTGTGATTTAACACCCCGGTAAAATTTAAGAAACTTTAAAACATACAAATTGGAGACAGCTACAGTACAGAAATGCACAGAGGTAAAAAAAACTGCACAAGACTGAAATATGCTCCCTTACACTCTTCTCAAAATGAGAGGGCGTAGAAAAAAAAAGCAGTCTCATGTCACAATCCAGCCTAGTTTGTAACTTAGCTTGCACTTTTTAAAAATGGGTAAATTAAGTTATACAGAGCTTTTTTCAAGAGGTGTAAAATGGGAAGGAAGATTTCTATAAAGATTCTTTGTAGCATGCAGATCTGTTCAAGAGCTTGTGATGTGTGAAGAAAGGGGCACAGTGTTACAAACACAAGGGGAATAGTATTTTCTAAAGTGTCAGGGTCAATAAAAACTTGTGGTATCCTGGTTTGGGCTAGCTATATATAGGAGAAAGCACCTAAAAGATCATTTTCAGAATTGAATGTCTGCAATCAGGTGCTTCAATAGCCATATTTTAGAGGTGGCAAGTGCTTGCTGTCTCCATCAGTCTACACTGACACAGGGGAAGCACGGCATCTCTGAAAATGTGCTGTGTTATAGCAGCTCTGAATACAACTTCGAAGTAGCCAGCTAGTCTTGAATACACCGGCCCAAGCACCCAAAATATTTGCATTCATCCATTTTAGAACTATAAGTGGGGTATTTTAAGCATGCCTATAATTTATAGATTTGTTTGCTGAAATGGGAGAAACACGAAGCCACAAAGCCAAGATGACTTCTGTGTGAAGCCAGAACTTTAAGCATGTACATACACCTGCTCGGGAGCTGGTATGGACATGATGTCACCATACAAGCAAACTTCGTATAAATAAAGAGGCTAAGATTACCTATTTATAGGCTATTGGTTGATGTTGGTTGACAAAAAGACCTTTCAGTTGAGAGACCGGATTGCTGTCTATATCCTTTATATTAACTTGACCCATTTGGCAAAAAGAGAAAGAAAACGAAGTTTATCAAAGCACTCGGCAGTAGCTTCATCTGGAGCAGAATCAGACCAAGGCTGAGCTTTCCAAAAAGTCGTTTCCAACACATCTTACAGATCTTCTCCCTCTCCATTGGTCTCAGACCTTTCCCCTCACAGTCTCAATCCTACAGCACTCTGGAGTGACTCCTACTTTTCCCTGGTTTACCATCACATGAACACATGGAAGGAGGACAGAAGCTAGTATCCTGCAATCAGACTGTTTGTTCTGTGCCAGTTATGCAGAGAACACCATTTGAGAAACGCCAAAACATTACTTCAGAGATGCTAATTTATCATTCAGATGAAATTATCAAACTGGTTTTGTCTGGAAGTTTCTACTGCTTCTTCTGATCAACTAACTAGTAACTTTCTGTCTCCTAGTAAGAGCAGAATCAGCCCTTTGTGCACAATGGGGACATGACTTCACGTTGGCAGCACAGTCACAACCAGAACCAGAGCTCTACAAAGAAAATGAACGACCCAACCAAACAACCACCTTTTTGCATCAACAGTGACCAGGATTTATGGAAATCACAGTGGAAACATACCATCCCTTAAGAGAAACAAACTTAGAGCCTGGCATCACCTCTCACAGAGTTCAAAATTATTTGGTGGATGGCAAATCAGATCACAAATTATGACAAATTTCCATTACAGCTGAATTCACTCTGCTTGATGCTGATGGAAGACTGGAATATCTATTATACAGGACTCTTTTTTGCTTCATGTAAGATAACTATAGATTAAAATACAGATTTCATTCAAATGCAGTGCATAAACCTTTTCTAACATCTGAGAAGCCAGTTGAGATAACGCATTTGGTCTTCATGGCAGAATGACAGGAAAGGTCTCTATTCAGCGAGGGATCTTTTGCAGTATATACATCATCTTTAATGTATTTGAGCTGGGTTATTAACGCAGTCTGTAAAAGACTGCGTTGCTGATCCATAGGCGTAGCACCAGGGAGATCTTCTGTGAACACTTTGCATTAAAACACATGGAGGTTGCACAAAAGCATTACTCCTGCATTCAAAGCACCTTGACGTAAAGCCTGTGTATTTCTTTTTTTCCTTTCTTTCCCCTCTTCTCCCATATTAGCTTCAAACTCTTATTTAAAAACCTTCACTTAAAACTGTCATATTATACTTGATGATAAACTCCCAATCTTGTGATCCTCCCACTCTAACTGCCCAGGGAGAGCATACATATGGTCAGGTCTCTGTATACTCCAAACGCTTGCTTATCCACTTTGCAGAATTACGTGGGGAATGAGAGAAATGGTAAAGAGGCCCGGGAAATAGCACTTGCTGAACAAAAGCCTAGGCATACCCAGACCAGACCAGAATGGGGACGAGGAGTTTAAAATCGCAGTTTACAAGCCTGGCATCGAGGAGGTATGAAGTATGTGTAACTTCACCGAGCATCAGACTACACCATACTGAAAAAGCAGTCTCAAAGTTGTCCCACACTGGCGGTACCTGACCCTGTTTGAGTCCAAAGAAAACTGCTGTTCCTGGTTAAAACTTTTTCTAACCTGCGAGCAGCACCAGCAGGTGATAAGAGGGCTCCTGGCATAAGAACTGCCAGCAGTGGGGGCATCGGTGAACCCTGTGCCTTGCTGAGTGCCGCAGCTTCCAAGTCAACGCTGAATCCAATGGCCAGACCCCCATCAAACTCCAGGGGATCCAACTTCCCAGAGACACTACCTAGAAACTTACCCCACTGTCATGGTCACTTCACCACCTGCCACAGCCACGAATCCTCCTGGGCAACAGCATTGCTCAGGGGAAAAGCTAGGCAGTGCCATGCCGAACCGCATCACTTCGCCTTGCCAGCCGACTTCTGCAGACCTGAGCTAAACTGAGCAGCTCAGGGGATGCACGGAGGGGAACGAGCTGGTGCCTTCCACAGATTGTTTTAACAGTGTTACTTTTATGTACTGGAAATTAAAACCAGCACGCTGCTTTTAACCCCTGCTTTGGCCAACAGTGAGAACTGGAAAAATGTATTTTTAGCGCCAATATAGAGGCCCAGATTATTTTGAATAAATCCTAGGGGTAAAATACTGAATATCTATGTTTGTAATGCTAGTTTCCGTTGGAAAGTTCTATTTAAGAACTGAATCAATTTCAAATGTTTTCCTTGTGGGCAAGGAAGAAGGGGGGCAAGAAAAAGAAGGTGGAGATTATTTTCACTCTTTTAAAGAAAGCAGAAGAACAACTAGCTGGTAGTATTTTCTCTCTCAACCTATACACATGTTTTTTGTCATTTAGCAGAAATAAGAATTTGGTTTAAGTTCCTGCAGCAAGGGAGAAAGAGCCTCATGTTATATATTTTCTGAAGTGATCCTACTTCTTTGCTATGCTGACTTTAAAGTGCTGAGAAATCCGGGGTTGAAGATTTATTTTTAAAAAAAGCAGGTATACACAACAAGGGACACTGAACCCTTTATCCACTGTTTTCATTGGCCACATAGTAATGTAAGATTTGTTTACTTTAATGATTGTGTGAAATACAGTAGCTGTAAAGTTTCAGAAATATTTGGTTTTCCTCCAGCAATTTAGGGCTTCTATAGGGTGTTAAACCAAGAATGCCACTGGTCATCAAATACGAAGGCAGTACGGCTCGGTTACTGGAACACGATCGCAGTATCAAACAGATATTTCACTGTAAAAGCAAGAAAACAGCTAACTCCTCCACTTCAGGGGAGCTTCCACGGGATTTGTTAGAATGTCAACACTGTTCAACTAAAACACCATGGAGGAAGCTGGTACCGATTTCCAGCCAAATAGCACACTCCAACCCTTTCTTCCCAAGCCAGAAATATTATACACAGCACTTCTGGGAAACAGAACTGCTTTCCTTTAAATTATACTTCAACAGGATAGGGATTTCATAAGTTTAATTGGATTTCTGCATAACCTCCTTCCAGTATCACTGATTTAAAATATTTTGCTAGGCTTATACATCACAAAATATATTTTTAAGTTCTTAAGCTGCTAATATGTATCCATTCTCCAGTTTAAAAAAAAAAAAAAAACATTCGTGGAGCATAAGAAACAGACTTGTACTTGAGCACAGAAATTTTAAGCCCTAATGTTTAGTTTGGAAGCTCTTTTACAGAAAGCACCTAGCAAGAGATAAGGGAGTTTAACCTGAAAGGAGACTATTTTGCTTGCAATGTGTCTGTCTGTTAAAAAAAGTAATTTAAAATGCTGTGAGATTGCAAGGATGACAAAAAGATGTCTGGATATCCATATATAACATGCTAACCTAACCAGTCACTTCAACAGATAAACTATCCCAAAGTAGATCCCAAGGTTTGAGATCCTGGCCCATACCACAAGAGAATGGTTTGGATTGGTGAGGCACACTGTGTTGGCTCTTCTCCCTTTAATTTATCTTCTTGGGATTTAGTCATGTCAAAATGCACCTACTGCTTTCCTAACATTACTTCTCGCCCCTGGCAGTGACCATCGTGGCCGTGCTCATTTGGGTAAGGTACAGTGCCACCAGCGGGGGGGTGATGGTCATCTTTAAGACACCCTCTTTCTTCAACACGTAGCCTCTGTTCAAGAAAATGTTTCTGTTTAAAATTCTGTTTGGAAAAAACGAGTCACTGAAAACCTCCATTAGTGATGAATTTCCCCATTATCAAGAAAATAAGCTTCTTTATTTGACCAAAGAGTTGTGTGACTTTATTTCTGCAATTCACTGCTAGGATGGCTTTCTTTAAATATAAAGCTGCAAACAGCGAGTGTCGGATTTTCAAACCTAAAGTTAGGTAACTCTGTTGGTATGCAGAAAGGCACATACAGGTATTACACCAGCCAACACCTGCAACTTCTCTTATTTTCTATCAGAAATTTCTGCCAGAGCGGTGAGTTTGGAGCTTCCTTGAGGAAGAAAAGGCAGCATCATTTTCAAAGACTCCAAAAGGACAACACAATTACAGATCGTAAGGGTATAAAAGTAGAAAGATGCCCTACACACACCATTCTTTCCTTCATCTTAATATTACTTACGTTTATTATGGAATTATTTTGAGTGGCAAGTGTTCGGCCTTAAAAATTTTCAATTAGGTGTGATGAGGTGGTAGGCAAAGCAGAAGTTTCTGCACCATAATTGTACCAGTTATGTACATAACCTGTAATATGCCCAGTTTTAAAACACGTTCTGATAAAGATCTATGTTCTCTCAAAGTTTTCTGGTGCATGTTTTCAAATTTTTCACATCTGAACTTCAGTTGTCTTAGTTCCCTGTCATGCTAGAGCCTCAATTTTTTAGAAGAAATAAGAACAAATGAAATGGTTTTGCTCTGTTTTAGTTTGTCTGAAATAGCTTTCCTCTAGTTCATAGCATCACTGTTTTTAACTATGGTCTCTTCCAGGCTGACTGGAACTGAAAGTAGTTGCTTGGGTGTATGCTTGCACTCATTCAAAAGAATGAGGTTTTAGCTCCCAACATTTACATAAAATTAGATCTTCCTTCTGCCATTGACTACATGCTGTAGTTGTGGTTAAAAGCAACTTCTTGGTTGGGTTTTGCCCTTTAAGACAGGTGGGTTTTTTTGGTTTTATTTTTTAGAGAAAGAACAGAAAACTGAAATTTCAACATTAAAAAAAAAAAAAAAAATCCCTCACACATTTAAAAGCTCCTTAGTGCACTGAGATTCTTAGTTGTCCAAGATGGAGATAGATCAGAGGGCCGACAGCATGCAAGGTACGTCCAGCTAATTTTGTGAGTGACAAAATTAATTTAGTCATGAAACGTCCAGCCCACCAGTGATATGAATGCATAGCATAAGATGCACATTTTTAAATGTGATAAAGCCTCTGCCTACCATAGTAATGGCTAGAGGGCAACCATTAAGTACTACTTCAAAACGAAACAGTATTTTAAGGAACCCTGTAATAGGGAGTTGTTGCGCTTCGTAAGTGCAATCACTGATAAAGCATATTTGACCGCTCTCTAGCAAACACACAACAACAGGAAAAAAAGATAACTAAATGGTAAGCAAAGAGGATGGTCAAGAGCTGTGCGTCATTTGCTTTCTGACTACAGAGGTGCAGAAGGCATTTTCTTCTCAGAGCTCCCACCAGTGCTTGAAACACTCTTGTTTTGCTAAGTGTTGTCTTACACAGTTCAAGGATTACTGGGGAATCTTGACTGGCCTGTGCAATGGTTTATTTTCTTTCTGGTATAACATTCTGTCTTAACAGAGGTGGTCTCTCTTCAAGGAGATATGCAAACAAAAAGAAAAGGATTTTTTTTTTTTTTTTAAAGTAGGTTTATAAGAAATCCATGCCATCTGGGGTGCATGGCTGTGTCTACATGTCCTGTACTGAAGAACACATTTCCTCATCTATGCCTGTGGTGCAAGAACAGCTCTTTAGCTCTCACACCAGTAACACTGGCTCTTGTACCGTCAGATAAGAGGTGTTCTTAAATGGAATTTATTAAACACGTATTGTAGACTTCCAGATTTCCATCTACTGTATGCACACACACACACACAAAAAAAAAAAGCAATACATTGAAACTATTTTAACTCAAAGTGAAGCACTGTACACTTGCCAAAATCAAAGGTTTTAATATATCCTTAATCAGAGTTGTTAGAGATCACTGAATATAAATAATGCAGCCTGACAGGACAGGAATGCTGCTACCAAGATACTCAGACTAAACTAGGACATTACTTAAATGTTTCTAATCTTTCACCAGTGAGAGGTGCAGGTCATCTAACAAACAAACAACGCACTACCCTGAAACCAGGAGTCAATCCTCCCAGTCAAGCTCAGAAATTAATTACAATAAGCAATGTCTAATCAAATAATGGAAAGTTTTAATCACTGGCAATTGCTGTGAATCTTGGGACTATATTAGCCTATGTAGGGCGGTCTCAAAATGAACTATATTTAAAGCCGGTCTCTTAGGTCAACAGTTTCCTTATCAGGAATCAAATATCCTGGAACTGAAGTTTAATCCTCTCAGGGAGCAATTCACAGAAACAACAGTTTTTCTAAGCTTTCATGCTTAGAGGGACTTTCTAGGCTTTTAATCAGAAAGAAAATACTAGGCTTTTCTTTTCAGTATCTAAAATCTAACAGAAGTACCCCTCACCTGACACCCTGGAATTTAATTCTTGCCTCATAAAAATTGTGTGCTGGACGTTGATGTGAATGATCAGAAATATTTAATTAAAATTTTTGTTGCTAAGATTTCACCTTCTTTTAAGCAACACATTCAAACATGTCTCATTTAGGTTACGACTACAGATAAAGAACTGGATCCCAAGGTCTGTGATCGTTCACAAAGTGTTTGGAAAAAAAAAAAAAAAAGGCATTATTTTCCCTTAAACTGTGGTTTGCACATGAAAAATAATGTACTTCCACTTCTCACACAGGCAACTAATGGATTTAGCAGAATTCATAAATAAAAGATACCAATGTATTCTCCAGCAGTGGCTAGCAACAGTGCACTTTAATACACTTTGTCAACAGTTTTATTAAACTCTCTTCCATTTTACCTTATTGTCTCTATCAATGATGGCATTTACTGACACCTCCTTAAAGTATTATCTGTGCAACTGACTCATCTAACAGGTTAAAGCAGCAGAATCTGCACAGAAATGTTGCTTAATAGCTACTTTCATGATGCAAAGATTTTTCCAGGATGAGGTTTGCTGCGTACACAGAACACTGCAACCATTAGCAAGGCAGAGTCTTCCAGGGCTTCTGCTCCCCACCTGTACACCATGAGTGAAAACCCTCACCTAAGTCTCGGGATGATTTGAGTCAGTATGTGTTTTTGCAAGGTGCTTTTTCTTCCAAGAAGTCCAACTACAACTCGTCTTTCCTTCTGAAGAACGGGTATCTTGAATTCCCCAGCAATTCTATATGGTATCACCTTTAACAAGCAACCGTATACACCTACGGTAAACTTGGGAGCGCCAAGTCCCATGGACTGCTAAGGTCTATTGCACTCAACCCGTTCCAATTCTGATGTACCATCAGAGCCTAATTCTGGATCTACTGAGGCAGAGATCTAAATTAAAATAAAACGTTTAACACCTTGAGGAACCGCAACAGTCAGCAGATGTCCCATGCCTATATAAACATTTGAAATAGCTAGGCACAGTGGAAGTATTTTGAGTGCATCTCATTTAGAGAAATGCCATTTCTCTCGAGTTATCTCGGCTTCCACTTCCCATCACCAAACACAAACTAGATCTATAGATAGAGATGAAATAGTTCTGCAGTTAATGCTAGAAACTATTAATGGCAAGGCCACCATGTGACCAGAGAACATGCCTGTACAAAGCGTCTGTATATGGAAAACCAACATGCAGCTGGAAAATGTCCTCAATGTGCGTGCCTTGATGTGTTCAAAACAATGACAGATTTTCCTCTTAAAACCACACACAATTCTGAAGTGTGCAGCTGTCCACAGAAATAATAATAAATAAAATCATCCCAGAGCCAGCAGCTCTTCTGCAGCACTACAGGTAGGGTATGCCAGGTGCTCGCATATCAATGGCTCAACTTCCACAGTCCAAATTTTTAACATATAAAGAAATCTAAGAGGCCAAGTTATATGACTGCTGTTTCTAAAGGATCACTTCAGATATATGTATATACTTGGATGCCAGAAAAGGAACCGAAGGAGGTTTATCTACAACACAAAACTAACTGCTTTTCACTGACATTTGGCACGTTTTTCAAGTTGGACACACAGCTGTTATGCCAGAGCCTTAAGGTGGTTTTACTGCTGGACAGCCCGCAATAAATGTGTAACCCCTTCTCCCATTGTATACTGCAGTTGCACAGTTCTGGTTATGAAATGAAACTTGTTCCATGACTAACACGTAAAATTATTTTAAACGACACTGCCTGCTTCAAAAGGTCAAAAAATCCAATCTGTTTTGAGAGATGTTCCAACAGCACATTAGCATACTGAATACCATTTTACCTGTTTCAGGAATAACTAATACCAAGTTAAGATACCACAATGAAGTGTTTTAAGGTATTAAAATGTACCAGACAGTTGCTCCAGAACTTCACGGAGATGGATACAAAATTTCCTGTATCTTTGCAGCATTTGAATTTCTGTTCATGTTAATTTTTGGAGTTACCAGTTTATCAACAACTAAAATTTACTTCATGATTTACAAATGCTGAAGCATTACCTGCAGAAAGAAAACCAGGTGCTTGCTTCAGCTACTGGTACAAATACCTTAACCTTGCTTATCTCTTTACGTGAATACTGGATTCCTAATCAACAGCAAAAGTCCAGTGTAATTACATTAAATCAGAGTAACTATTCCAGCTTATACCACCTGACTTGGTGTAAGATAAATACCTCGGGAACACCTAAGAAGAAAAAGAACACCTAAGAGATTTTCCTCTTGCCCATTTGCTATAGTTTTATTTAAATGTAATTTATAAAGTCTGACAGTGTGTTCACATCTGAATTGGAAAAAAGACTACAGCCTACATTCCACCTATCAAAAGACAACATTTCCCTTAGGTTTGTTCTGAAAAACAACTACTAAACCCAGTGAAAACCTTTCAGAAGAGAAAGGCTACTAAATAAATATTGTGAAAAGGCTGAGATTTTCCAATACAAAAGGAAAACCATAAGGTCTGTCTTGACTTTTAATGGCAGACAAACTTTGCTGCAGGCTCTTTTATTTTAAGATGACAGATTGCTGAGAAGGGCGGAGACTGGTTGGGATGAGAGAGACTGCAGCCAATTTTAAAAGGTATTGTTAAGAAACTAAGAATAAGGAGAAAACAACTTCAGTGGTCCATGATTACCAAAGAACGGGTTTAGCCAGATAAACAGGTCTGCTATCCCTGAAGGGATTTGAAAGAATATCACATACAACTTTATTAAAATGGATTACGTGACACTGGCTTTACACTTTGAAGGGAAAAGCTTCACAAGAGTCCTTTATATAGAAAAAAAAATAAAAAATATCAAAGCTCAAAAGTGCTGTATGAATTCATAGTTCTGGGGGATGGGGCGCACAGAGGCACACACCCAAATTTAGCCCTCAGCATTGAGCCCTTCTCTTTGGAGATCAATAGCGAGATTCCCTTGCACTCCCGGGGGAGCTGTGCAACTTCACAGGTTTCCCTGCGTTTGCACCCATTTACCTTAACATTCAGTAAATTGATTTACGGTACTGGGTAATACACATTTCAACCCTATGTTAAGGTAGAGATTAGAATCAGTGCTGGAAATCTTCAAGTATTAAGGGAATATTCAAGAGAGTTAAACTAATCCAAACTCTGAAATAATGCAGGTAACAGCATAGGGACTCACATTCTTGCATGTAATGCACACTTTAGACAGTTTATCCCTTCATTCACCTCCCTAGAAGACCCTTTGTATTACAGACCTGCTTAAGTTCACTAGATTTTTATCTAAAACAACATTCTTGTTTCCATGAATACATCAGCTTCTCTGACCTTTGCACATTTATCCACATTTCTAAGGTCAAATATCTATAGGTAAAAAAGTGAAGGCAACAATAAACATTAATGACCCTAAGCAATATCTATTAGCAATGTGGTATGTATTTCGGTGCGCACAAATATTAACTTTACAAACCCTAAAATCATTACCACTCAAGGTACAAAAAAAGATATAAACTGATCTAAAGAAGGAAAAGTGTACGTTTCAAATGATGACTATGTAATGTTTATTTTTAGACTAAAGCTTTTTCTCTCTTTTATCTCTCTTCCTAGTTATTGTATAATAGCAAGCAAGATATTTAAAACTGGTATTTAGTTGCTGGCTAAAGTACGTGAGTGGAAATCGCACACTCTTAAACTTACAGATTATTTATTAAAGAGCAACAGGATTCTACTATCTGACATTATTCATGTTTATAGCCTCATGAAAATATTTCTTTCTTACTAAGCTTACTGGTAATGAGTGATTATATGTATCAAAAATATTTTTAACAGTGTTCCTGTTTAGTCTATTACTAATGTAAAGCAATAATCTTTGTACAGTTGCTTTTAATTTTTTACTGTGACGGCAACACAGATAACTCTTTCATTTATCAAAATAAAATTTCCATAGTAAATAGCCTGGAGATACTCAATTTCTTTACGATAATTCAACCATCCATTCAAAATAGCTGCAGAATAGAAGGCCTTGTTTCCATAGAGATAGTGAAACATTTTGTTAGATCATAGCTCATGCTAAGGTTTGTTTTGACTTTTGGTTTAAACTTAGGTGAAACCCCATGACTTGAATGGCACAGCCGTAGCACTGACAGCCTGCTTCAATAAGCGAGTTGCTTGAACTCCTCTTTTGCTCTGAACTGAGGTTCATGCATAAAAAAGCTGGGGTTCATGCTCGGTTTTAAAAACAGAAGTCACAGCCCTCTCATTTCATTTCTTTACAAAATCAGTCATGTGCTTTTCAGTGATTTAGCGTGACCAGTTCTGTACTAAGATCCCAGCAAAGAACTGTCTTAAAGAGTTTCAGGTGTGCTGCTGGTGACTTATGTTTTTCTCCCTGTCTCCCCCTCTCCTCCTTGCCCCTGCCTCAGCAGGAAGAGCACCAAGGGCGGTTCCACTACCCAACCGCTGTCCTCTGCGTGCACGGCTCCTGCGCCCACGCACAAGCAACGCTCTGTCCCCAGCTCCGCTCCACGCAGGCCCACGAACCGGGACTGTGCTTGTAGCTGCAGGCAGAATTTGATCAGGGTGAAAAAAACAAGGTGTGACACACTGACACTTTTCCCTTCCTCCATTTTAATGTCTTTCACCCACAAAAAAAAAAATTGAAATTATGTCTTTTTTTGAAAAAATAAATATATAGAACCACCTGTCTTAAAAACAAAAATATAAATGCACACTTAATGCTAAGGACAAAGCAAACGGCAATATCTTGGGAGTTTCCATGACGTTTCTGAAAAATTCTGAGATTAAATAATTCTAACAGGTCAAAGAGAAAGCCCAAATGATAAAATTCTATTTACTTAGATAAATTGTGAAAACTGTAACACATTTACTATGTTTAATTCATTATTCAAGGGCAAAAAGTCATTTTTTTTAAAAAAACAAACAAAACTTTAGGACATATTAGATTGAAACGGAAAATTCCCGTCAGTTTTATTCTGAACTATTTTGAGTTCTGTATTGTGAAAGATTTAATAAAACTGCATTAAGAATAAAATAAATTTTCCTTCTCATTGACCAGACCTTAGATTTTTCTTAAATGAACTGCCAGCCTGAACCCACGCCGCTCTATAGAAAACAGGGAAGATGGCAGATCAAATATGCTTGCTTTCTCGGAAAACGTGTAAGCCATGAACGAACAAGAGACAGTGAGAAATTGAATACATACCCGTGTGAGTTCTCAGGTGCGCTTTTAAGTGAGAAGACTTTGTATAAACTTTTGTGCAGCCTAAAACAAAACAAAAAAACAGGGAGGCATTTCAGCAGGGAGAACAGGAGCACTTCATGTTACATTTAAACTTCCTCATTCACTGCTAAGGTACTATCTGGAAACATTTAGGTTTACTACCTTCTACCACCATCATAATTTAGAAGTATAATTTGATATAGAAAACTCCTAGGGATATGTTGCTTTGCATAGAAAAGAGAGAAATGTTGTGTTGATGTTTCTGGTAGATTTACTACTTTTTAATGTACTATAGACCAACAGCTGCTACAATCTACATACACTAACACCTGCTACATAAATTTTCAACTCAGAGGGGGACTTTATTTTTTAAAAATTTCCCTTAGTTCAAGCCAGACTCAGTGTCATTGTCATCCAGAGCTGAGCAGAGCTCTTCCACTGAGCATTTACCATACGGCACACGAAAGAGAGTGAGTTATATTGGTAAAGGGGGAGATCAACCACCGCAGCAATTTCTCTCTGTGCTCAGATGGGCGTGAGCATCTTGTATCTGGGATCACGTACTATATGGGGGCATAGTTTATAGTCAAGTCCCTCTTCCCCCTCTTCCCCTTCACTGTAGGAGAAAGAGAAGCTAGAAGGGAATCCATCTGTGGACAGCTTTCAGAGGTAGCTTTAATGGATTTATGTGGGCAGCTGAATTCCCTGTTCATAACAGAGAAGACACGGCCGTGGCCTCAGCTACCGGAGGTTGAAATGATTCTTTCAGCACCAGCAGATTCAAACTGAGCTGTATTGCGTTGGACAAACCGAGCCTCTGCTCCATCATGGATGTTGTAAAAGCAGAGCAGGAGCTACGCAGTCACACTGACTTCAGTTAGAGAGGGCCATCATTTTCATTTTTTTTTTCTGTGGAGTACAAGTTTTGTAACATGGTAAAATGAGCTCAGGCGTTTAAGAGAGTAACAAATGACAAGAAGAAAAGGGTATAGGTTATTTAAAGAATGTTTAAGTGTGCCACACAAAATAAGACAATAAAGAAGAAAAATTAGCCTTTAACAAGAAATTATTTTGTTCTCCCTAGGCATAGACTACAGCTAAAGAAAACCACTTATACCTCATTCCACCATTATTCACACTTTTTTTTATTGTAAGAGCCAGGATTTTCTGGCACAGATTGCTTACCGGGATAGTCACAGTAGTGGATACGTCTTTTCTCCAAATCTGGGTTACTTCTCCTGTTGTATCTGACTGGTTGGATGTTCTGGGGGGTTATGGGCAGAGTCGCTGGTAAATTCGGATTGTGAATTGCCAGCTTGGAAGCTATAGTTGCGGCGTACGACGGAGGAGGAGTTAAATTCTGTAGCATCTCTGCTTGTCTATCTGGACTTCCAGGCTCTGAGCTTGGGGGCGAAGGAGGGAAGTAAGTGGCCTGCTGCTGCAGAAACTGGTTTGGCATGGTGTAGGTACAGGGGGGGATGCCCTGGAATTGTTTCATCGAAGTCTGTGGAACAGCCGAGGAGAGCGTGTTAAGGCCCGCCATGGCTGACGGCATGGAGACATTGTTAAGGGAGTCCATGACGGCTGCCTGAGTAGTAGTGTTGGGCATGTCTAAATCCGGTGAGCTCAAGAGCTGATATAACTGGCCTTGCTGGGGTGTGACTGAAAGGTGGACATCTGGAGTAGGAAGCTCCTGCTTGATGAAAATGTTGTTCACATCGGGAGTTTGGTGGGAGCTGAAGATGCTGGTAAATTCGGGGAGGGCCTGAGTGGGGGCAGGGGCAGTAGTTTCACTCTGGTGACTGAAGATGGTGACCGGCTCTGTCTTGATGTGAGTTACACAGGGTCGCTGAGATTTGTACAGGCCAGTTCTCAGGTGGCTAATGTCGGGGAGGAAGACGTTCATGTTGATGCTGTAAGGCAACCCTTCGCTGTCAGTGAAAAACTGGTCTACAACCGAGGCACTGTCTCTTCTGTACTTCTTATGTTCGGGGATGACGGGAACGGGCGGGAGCTGAGGCGCCAGGTATTTCTCCATTTCACATCTTGTCTACAGAAACAAAACAGACCATAATCCACATGATTTGTTACCTACTAGGGAAGATGATGGCATGCAAGTTGCGTGAGGCTTTGCAAATAAAAGGCAATACTGTTCAGCCAGCTGCAAGCTACCTACGGAGGAAGTTATAAACATTCACGCTAATGAAAACCTGTCTTTTATAATCGTCATGATAATCAACGTCATCAAGGGCAAGGAGATAAAGTTATGGCACAAGTCATTCACGCAGAGCAAGCATTAAGATCGATCTGATGTTTCAGCATATGACAAACTTTTCATCTTCTATGTCTACAAGACAGCGCGAGGCGCAGAAATGACAGGCACTGTAACTAATCTGCAGATCTCCTGCTCTGGAATTCACTGCTCAAGCAGTGTGACTGCCTATGTCTTTCGCCCGCTTCTCTTTGAAATGCTAACTTTAAAAGCCACATCCTCAGCTAGCTATTTGAATGCTAATACTTCAAATAATGTTTATATATATATATATTTTATACTTCCAGGATTTTTCACCCTTAAAAGACAGGTATTTGATTAGAAATATGACGCCAGAGTGTAAAGTTATAAATAATATCGAATAAAAAGAAGACAGGTTGACTGCATCAGAGTGGTCTTTGTGTAAAGGGTCTCTGGGACTACACTTAAAAAAAAAATAAAAAATCTACGCAGTGTGTAATTGAGTAATAGCATGATAAACATGTCCCTATCCATGCCTCGGTCCTCGGAGAGCTCTTTAATTACTGGGAAATCATTCTCTTCGCGTAGTGGTGCGAGGGAATCCGTGGGTGGCGGGAGCCCGATACATTACTGGTACAGTCATCGGCAAAACATTTATCACGCACTCTCCAGTGGGCAAACGCTACATTCCCCCCTGCCCTGTCAAGGCTGTGCTCATACCAGACCCGTTTAGCACCCCGCAAGAGAAAGCAGCTGACAAACAGCAACTCTGCCCGAAAGTGGATTTTAGGACCTTTCTTCAAAGACCCCCGGTAAACACCACAAACAAACAGAGCCGCCTTCCCGTCCCTTTGATCTGGATCTGCCCCGACATGCCAGGCTACTTTTTCCAGCTCTTGTTTACGAGCCGAGGGCAGCTCGCTTTGAAGGCGGGAGTTATTTACTCGTTGGGGAAGACACCACCGAAACGCAGCGCCCGACAGACCGCTGCTCGGCACCGGGGGCTCCCCGGGGCCCCCCGTCCCACCGACTCCGGGGTCTGGGGCCGCGGGCAGCCCCCGCGCGGGGGGAGGCCGATGCCCCACAGGGGTGCCCGCCGCGGCCCATCGGGCGCTGGGAGCCGCTTCTCGAGCGAACACCGTCCGCGGGCTGAAGCCCGGCTGCGGTCGGCGCCTCCCGCTTTTAGCTCCTCCAGCTGTTTGCGTGTGGATCCGCTCCTCAACAGTCTCCCGGGACAGGCAGAAAGTCCCGGGAAGTCCCCCCTCGCCCGGTGTGTCGTGTGTCGCCCCCCCCGCCCCACACACCCCCCCCTCCGC
>VXBL01000555.1:110539-125493 GCA_013400195.1 Aramus guarauna
GATGTGCGGGCAGGGGCGCCCGGCGCCGTGCTCTCAGCGAAGTGGAAGAGGGTTTTCAACAAGTGCGGCGGTCTGCCGAGGCCCCTTTCGTGCTTTAGTATTATTTATAGTCTTTTAAAGAAGCGCTGCTAATGTAGGCATTTTAAAATAACCGTCTCTCCTACCTTTCATCTTCAAAAGGGTTTTAAAGGCAGTCATTCAAATTTATTATTTTTTGTCCCGAAGGCAACCCGTACTCAAAACCTGCTGCTAATAAATTTCAGTGCCGCAATATACATCACCATATGCTGTGAAAATGCTGTTAAGAGAAATAGAGGAGAAGGAAGAAGGGGAGAGGAAAAGCGATAGCAACAATTGTCTCTTCTCCGCCCCCCCCCCCCTTCTCAGATGAGGCAAGTTTCTATTTACTTGTTTTGAGGTGTGGTTTCGATGCGAAGCGTATTTCCCCGTAGACGCAGGACGGTGAGCTAACCCTCGCATGTTTCACTGAAGGAGGAGAAAAAGGAGGGACGCCGTCCTTTTGTGCAACACCAAAGGGCTCACGTCGTATGGGAAAAGTACAGCACGTAGTGGAAGCCTGGAAAAAACACAAACTTTCTACCTTTCTCCTGGCCCCGCCGGCCCTGCGGTCCCGGTTCGCAAGGAGAGAGTCTGTGAATCTGCAGAAATGTTGGCAACCTCCCCCTCCCCGTGTTTATCCCCGGTTATTTACAGAGAAGGCTCTTTTCCGAAACGTAAAAAAAGCATTTTTCTGGTCAACCTGGTGCTTCTCCCCTTTGCCTTCCAGTCCGCGGCGAGTAGGACGTCTCAGAGGCTGCATGCAGAAAGCTAATTACAGAACCAGGAAAGAATTCAGCCTAACATTTCTTTGCACAAACTGCCTGTTTAGCAATATGTAGCCGGTTGATGCTTGTTATTACTAACATGGATCCGGCTACTCCCGTCAGCGTAGCATTTAAAGTCATCCAGGCTAATTTCCATCCGACACTAACGCTTACTCACGTTCACCCAACGTGCGACTTCAGTGTCCGTTTCCAAAGACTCACCGCTGGCGTTTCTTTCCCCACTCTAGCCTAGAAACAGGTGTTTGAACAAACAGATTTTAAAATCATGTTTTGTTCTTCTGTGAATGCCCTTCACATAACCCTAGTTTAGGGTTAGGCTTCAAACTCCGTTTTTTGAATGCCCTTCGTGTAGCCTATTTCAGCCCAGTTAGGCTTTGAACTATGCTTCTGACCCTCGGAAATGGCAAGTTTGGTATAAACTGCTCTGTAACAGCTTTAAAAATGCAAAACTGGGAATGCTGCACTGTGCTGTCTGGAACTTAATTCGTCTGTAATTCTCCTATAGGGCTCGGCAGCATCTGAGGTAGTGCGTATACTAGTAACTTTCAGACATTTATGTAAATTGTACGGCTGTAGTAACTGAAATGTTTCTGAGACTTGCATACTTTAATTATATGTTTTACCTCCATCTGATTAAATGAATGATAAACAGATAATTTCAAAATTGTTTTTTTGTTTTGCTTTGTTTTAGATATGTACATTTTATACAGGGCCTGCTCTGGCAAAGGCTTTGGCAAGTTAATTTGAACAGTATCGCTGAGTAAAGCTCTGTGTATACTAAAACATTTTCAGAAGTGGCTCTGAATGTGTTTTAATTTTTTTTTAAGGATATAATTAGGCCTGAACTGCAGGTGAACAAATCCAATCCCATCACCATGTTTTTGTGCTAATGATGGGCCCAGTCCTACAGTCTTTTGTCAAGTAACAGTCAATGAAAGATTACTAAAGAGCATATAATTTTTAAAGGCTGATTTTTCTTCTTCTTTTTTTTTTTTAATTTTAGCATTTCTACTGTCGCTAGCAATTAAACAGGCAAGTCAGATCAACTCTTGTTCCTGCTCAGGTTTGCTGCTTATCTGACCTGCACAGCGCTGCACTGTTTAGCCTCTAGATAGTCTAGGTGAATGCTTAGATCCAGACAAAAAAAATTATTTGCTAACCTGTTCTAAGAATTTCTGTTGTTATTAGATTTTATGCTTCTTTGAACAAAAAATTTTTATGTACCAATCTAAAGTCAGTAATAAGCTGCCAACTAACAATGTCCTAAATTAAATTGAAACAAGAGTTTGTTCAGAATTAATCATCAGAAAAAAAAATAAATACAAGTTTACAGTTATAATAATTTTGCAATGTTTCTGTTTCTTCACTGATTTTGCAGAGTTAGAAGTGAGTTTGCATCTTAACAGGCAAATTTGCAGCAGAAAAAACAAGTAAGCCCCTTTAAAACCCAGCACAGTTCTGTTTGTGTAAGACGGACTTTCGGCAGAAGCATTCAGGGGTTGGGGTACGTTGTCATTCCTCTGCAACCCAGTTCCCTGAGCATCTGATAAAAATGGCAGCTCAAAGTCTTAACGTTACTGTCCCACAGAGCGAAAAGGAGAAACAAAACGTTGAGTGGTGAGCACCTAGAGCTGGATACGTGAAGGACACCTTCCAGCGTCTTTGGTCACTGATGAGAGAAGCGCAACGCTCTGCGCTCGAAAGAGTTCAATGGAAAAGGGTTAAACTTTCTGAAAGCACATAAATGCTCCAGGTTCTGAGCGGGCAAGGATCCAGGCTCTCTGAATGAATGTAGGCTCAATTACTTTGAACTCTCTTGTTCTGTGCATTCCTCATCGCTTAGTAGTGCTACACCCATTAGGGGAGACAGGAGAAAACAAGAACAAATGTCAAGTCCCAGGCGGTCGGAGCTTGGCAGTGGTGGAGCACAGCACTGCCTTGTGGGAGAGGGGTTGGGAGCAAGGGAGTTCAGGGTGGGCGGGAGGGGGGACGGGATGGATGGAGACAGGCTCCTTGCTTCTCTAACTCATTGGCTCCGCCAAACGTACCTCTAAGGGAAGGTACTTGTGTTCTGCTGTCCTGGTGGGGAGGAGAAGGGCCAGAGTTTATGGGGACCCGCACGTGCGTTATCTGGAGGGGCAGGGAAGGGGTGGAAAGTCGTGGACAAGATGTTTCGTAATGATGAGGTGAGGGAAACCTGAGGACCTCAGCTGAACTGAGCCAGACTTGAAGCTATAAGAAGATGTCTGATAATAATTTGAGGAGTTTTTAGTACATTTGGAGGCCTCTTCTGAGTCAGCAAATGCCAACCTATTTTTTCATGTAAACTTAATAGAGAAGTGGGAAAAAATTTTCTTCTTGCAAAATCAGTAGCTGCCTGTACTTTTGGCCACCCATTAAACTCCATCTTCCCAAGGGAAGAAATGGTTTCTCTTCTTACTTTTGACTTTCAAAAGAGAGCCAGTGTGATATTTCTACCTCAAGAAAGTAATTATTTTTCTCATTCCAACTTTCCACTCAAAACAGGATTGCAGTAGCCACGAAGTACCATCTTAACTCATGACAGGCTTTGCAAATGCCACTTGCACTGTATAATACAGCACCACCACAACGAGGAATGTAGCAGGGTGACTTTCTGTTAAAGTGAATGTGGAAAATCATGAAACGATAGTCTATTGCTGTGTACCTTTATCTGTTGCCATTTCAGGATTAGCTTAGGGAGGTGTTCCCTTTGTTTACGCAAAGGCAAGACTGGTTCTAATTTTTCATTTCACTTGACCAAAAATACTGTGATGGACCCTAGGGAGAAGAGGATATTCTTTTGAGATAATGAATGGCACTCCCCAATTATTTCAGCCTGGCATTTTGAATAAAAATACACTTCATCTTGACTTCTTCCCGCTCTTAATATATTGTAGTCATCCAGTTCCACCTTTCTGCTCTGGTGTGCAAAGTCTTACAATCAGGAAAATACCTCTAGTTCCCTTTGGACAAGGTTTTGTTGTGAAACACGTACAGAAAGTGAGTTTTCGTTTTGCCAGCTCCCCTGCATAGCCTAGGACAGTTGTGTAAACCTTCTCATTCCCGGTGGAGTGCCACAGGATTTCTTTCTCGCACTGCAGGGAGCGAAGAGCATACCTTCCTGAACTAGCTTGTCATTTCTTGTCACTGGAATTGAATGTGCGCACCATGTCAGGTAGAAACCTCCTCAACAGAGAGACTCCAGCATCAGAGAACTGCATTTGACAGATTTTTAGAATATAAAGGTATAAAAAGTGCAAATCAATCAATTCCTTTGTTCTACAGGCCAAGGGAGAGTCACCATTGCAAAGCTTGGTACAGACTTTATATTTATAAAATGAGTGGTGTACGCAAGCTTCTCTTTTGCACAGTTAAAAATTAGTCAAAATTTTTAAAGTTATGCTTGAAGCTTACTAAGATTACTAAAAGCACCCAGATGCAGTTGTACTTGTGGTTTGTTTTTATCCTTTAGCTAAACATATTTGTCTTCCACTGCAAGGTGAGTAAGTTAGAATAGCAGTGAAGGGTTGTGACAACTGAATGAAGGTATGTAAACTTACCCACAAATAACCTTTGAATTTTTTTTTATTTTTTTTTTTCAGCAACAGGTAAAGATTCTACCATGTCTGCATTTTCTGTGTTTTGACCTGACTGAGTCAGTCTGCACTGTATAAAGCCTAATTACAGATTAATTATATAAATCTGTCTATGCAGAGAGCTGTTCAAGTATTTTCGCTTAAGTTTAACTCGAGCATGTGTGTATACACTTGCATGCATCAGTCTGATTTGCTATTTATCAAGGCCAGTGCTGACTTGGCGGAACAGATGCTTCAAGATGGAAACTTCAACTGCTCATTACTTGAATTCTTGGATTAAGAATCATCAACCTGTCTGGAGGAAACAAGACATCTTACTCAGTAGCTGAACCCAGTCTTTACTCAGATTTTAAGGAGTCTTAATAACTTGAGGTAACAGCCTCGTATTTCTCAGTTTCAGGTACATTTCAAATATTTTCAGCCCATCTGAGAAGAAGGAGTACAGAACAATCTTTTATTGTTTCCAGTCCCATTTTTTTGACCTCTGTAGGTTTAACATACATCTGAACTGGAGGCTGTTTATTACAACAGGCCTTTCTGAGAACAACAGGTCACTGACTCAGCTCTAAGAGACGAGTGTTTCCTGTATTTTCATCCGTTGTCATACAGCTGCTCAGCTCTGACTTGTTGCACAGTAGGGCCAGAAACTCCAACAGCGTGCTCCTTAAGCATGTCATTTAATTATTTGTGTACTATTAGCGCAGATGGAAATCTGTACACGGGGGTAATTACACAAGAGTAATTAAAATGCGTACTTAGAAAATAACATTCACCATGTTTGGAAGAGTGGTTTGCCTGTCACTTGGAAGTTTGGTGGGAGCCACCACCACTCTTTTCTTCGGCCTCCCCCGTGCAACGTGGAGGCTGCCCGCTTTATGCTCTTGGCAGCATTTGTTAGCGACGGGTGGTCCTACGCTGATGTTTAACTGCTTGAATATATGAGAGAAACCCACGTTCTTTACTACTAAAGAAAGCATTTTTGGCATCAGAGCGTTTATGCTGAAAATTTGTTAACAAACGCTAACTGTGAAACTGCCATACTTGTGTGTTTCGGCTGAAATTTCCTGATTAGAGAAATAACATAGAGTGGTTTGGGTTTTGTGAAATACTGGTCCGCCAGCTGGGAGATGGAGCTTTTACAGGCTTGGATGTGGCGGAGGAGATGGTCTGGCTGGACAAGCTAGGAGGGCGTTAAAGCAATCACATGCTACTTGTTTAACAACCCGTAGGAGCATAATGAGGTAGGGCAGTGAATACTCATTTGGAACTAAATTCTGATGTTGAGAGGAAAAAATAATTAAGGGATGTGGTCAGAAAACATTCCTTCACCTCTTATGCTGTGTTCTTTCAAGCAGGGGAAGAAAGGATAAGCTCCTTCATCAACTGCCTATAACGTGCAGAAAGAAGATCCTGGGGACTTTAGAGAATAATATCTGCAGGGTACAGCGTGCTGCTTATCGCGATACTGGGAGCACTGCAGAGACCCTGAGGGACCACGTTGGCTCTCTCCAGAGAAGCTAATGACCCTGCATGGCTATGTTCCCTGCGGTACCTGAACTGCCTTATTCAGAGCAAGGGTAGGAACCTAAATTTCATTGTGTCATGTAGCTATACCCTTGGTGGTGAAGCAGGAGAGCTCACGCTGCTGGCACTACTGTCTTCACAATTTCTAAAATGAAGTGGTACTCGCTGTACTCAATCTTGCATCTGACACAGGAGAATTCTGCACTGGACAAGTTTATAATTATTCAATCTGAGAACTGGACAAAAAAAGGGAAACTTTTGGTGGATATCCCAAAATGATTATTTAATCATACCGTCTGTGATGATTGGCAGAAAGGACTGAAATAAAAAGATACTGACTTGGTGATTGAAAAGGGCTAATTTGACAAAGCTGAAATAAATAGCAGGCTTAAGGAGTGACCAGTGAATAATTAGGCAGAGTCTGAGTGAGGTGAGTAGAGTCCTCAAAGTCTACAATCCTACAGAAGCTAGTCAAAACAAAACACCCCTTCCTCAAAAGAACAACCTCTTTCCTTCTGCTTCTTTAGAGGGCATTTTGTAAAGCAGTTACAATTATAGATACTCAACAGCTGGGAAAAGAACTAGTAACAGCAAATATAACTTTGATGGCAGTGATTGTGGAAAAATAATATGGAGGAAGAAAGATGCCTAAGAAGTCAATGACCCGCATTGAAAAGAACATCTAAAAAAAGTCCATGAAATGGATTAAGAACTCTAATAATTGCCTGTTTTTAGACAAAAGATGTAGAGCTGTTGATAAGCAAGGAGAAAAAACTTGCTAAATATTCCTGTGCTGTATTTGGGAAAAGAGTAGGTAATGTATTTGTATCGTATGATAATGACAAAATATTTTCCATTTCAACAGTAATTCAAGAGCATATTAAAACAGCTACTATTAATGGTCTTAGATGAGTATGTCTGGATAACTTCACACTAAGAATTTTAAAAGAGCTGGTCAGTGAGCTTTCAGGATTAATATTCAGTAATTGTTAGAATATTAGACATGTTCCAGAAGACTGTTTAGAAAGCTAGAATTAGAAAAAATACTTAAAAGAAAATTTAAATTACATGATGCAGGTAATTATAAATTTGCATTGTGTCATTAATTTGAGCAGCTTAATGTGAATAGTCAATGTGGGGATTTATTAAAATAGAAAGATAATATAATTTATGCCACTCAATATGTGCTTATGAAAAACAAGACCTGGTTGAACTACCTTTGAATAAAGTTGGTCACAAGAGGTAAGAGTTTATGCAAAACACATCTTTGTGAAGGGTATCGCTTGATTCAGATCGATATTTTTGACTAAAATCCCTAATTCAAAAGTCTCATTTTTTTCAAATGGCATATTGCTGGGTTGGTGTATAAGGGGATTGTTTTTTTAACAGCAAGCTATTTACCTTTTTTAAAGAAACCATAACTGGTCATTTTTACTGAGGAGATGAAGTGTGAGGGAGAAATAAACAATGAAGACGGGAAATCTGTCTACTGAAAAAACGAATCCCTGGATTCCTTAGTACGTTGGATGCTGCTAAACTATACATCTTCCAATATAGATATATATGATAACATGAAAAGGTTCTGGGCTTAATAATGGCTACTTAGCTCAAGATGATTCCTCCGGTGGCCAAGAAGGATGTAAATCTTAGATGTTGAAACAGGTGAGCCTCACGTAGAGTTGCTCTACTGTAACTGGTACTGGTGAGGGTGTTTTACCAAAACGTTCAATCTTTTTGAGCATCCACAGTTCAAGAGGGGGCGAAACCCACTCTCTCACACTTAGCTGTTGAGCCTACACCCACTTGTAGTGTCTGCTGAAATAGTCCATGCACGGCCAACGGAGAGGGCTAGGCCTCCAGACGGAGGCAGACACTGCTTCCTCCAGAAGGCCTTACTCCTGTGTTGACCATGCAGTAAACTGAGGCGCTCATTCTAAGAATGTCGTTTTCAGTCTTTTCTACTTATGGCCCCCTTTTTTTCCTTCATTAAAAATAAAAATGCTTGCACAATGAATTTAAACTTATTACCAACAGGCTTGCTTTTCTTAGTTACCTCTTGAGGAGTCCTAGTAGTTCACGGGGACAAGCTCACAGACTGATAGCTGTTTAGAAGGACCTTTTCAGTACACACTTAAAACTTCTGTGCAATATAAATCAAGCAGAAACTGTAAGAATGGATTCTTTGAACTATCAGGTTAAGATCTGTCAGGGTTGGAGGTTGAATGGCTGGACTTAAATCTAGATAATTTCACTCCTGATCAGTCTCCCAAAATGAGGTTGCTTGAGTATTATTGTTTATGTTCAGATGGATCTTTTTTGTTAGTATTTGAGAATGACTCTGAAAGAGCTTATCAAGCTCTAATGGCATACGCACCACAGCTCAGAAATTCCTGATTTAAGTAAACTGGTAATGTGTTTTTCTTGCTTCATTTTTGATGTTGCGCACCCCAATTCCATGATCTGTTCAGAGGAGCCACCTCAACTCAAAGGAGCACAAAGAATGAGGCAGTATCTCCCATCCATCTAAACAGTATGCCCCTGGGGAGAAAAAAACCCAGTAGGAAGGAATCAGCCCTTCTGCTATCAGAAATGGCTGCAGCAGCAGCAAAAGGAGAATTTTCAGTCAGTCAGAGGATATTATAATTATGACGAGGTTCTCTCTTCCTTAATGATAAGGGTAATAACTCAGATGACCATTACATTTTTCAACATATCCTGATAGCTTGATTGACCTTTTTTTTTAAAAAAAAAAAAAGAAAAGAGGAAGTTAAGGAATGAGCAAGTAATTTAAAAAAATATCAATAGGAAGTACTGATTTTCAACATCTGCCTCAAGACTAAGTGAGGTTTGACCTCCACTGGAGACACATAAAAAATCTTTCAACAGTGAGCTGAATAACTGGATATCACTTGTCAGGAGGGTTAACAGCAAAGTGGAGATTACAAAAACCTACCGCAGGCCGCAGTGGAAAGGTGAGTCAGGAGTTTGAAAGGTGCTTCCCATGAAAGCTTCTGAAGGTATACTTGATTTTCCATCCCAATCACACCGTAGAAGAGGAGTGGCATTTTGTGATGAGAATGTTTAAAATCCTGACCTTAGTCAAAACTCCAAAGTGAGAGCATCTGTTTGGACTCACCAATGAAGCTAAAAACTCACCAGAACATCTGCTGCATTTTGTGGCCATCACAAGGTCTTAGTTGACTAATAAGATGAAAGAACCAAATACTACCAACCTCAGACGTTCCAGTCATCCACTATGAGAAACCTGATCAGCCTTGATAAAATGTGGCTGCACACGAGTCCTATTTCCTGTTCACTTGGGGGCTTACAGAGGTGGTGACAATATTCATCTTGCTGGATGGGGAAATTTCTGTATTTCTAATTGTGTACTGTAATGAAAGGGCACAGCTGCATCCCCCTTTGTGGTTTCTATTTGTTTCACGGTGAACTCCTCCCATCAAGGAAGCAACTGTCTCCACACAGTTTGTCTAGTTTCATTTACTTAGGTAAGGCATAGTCATAAAATGACCAATTTGCCAACACTGGAAGAATCTAGAAATAAGACGATAGGAGAAAAATGACAGTGGTTATTGGTGATGACTCAAATGTCTATTCACAATAGGTATTTACAACTGACATACATCCATCCAAATGCATGCACGCAGAAACGTACCTCTTCTCAAACCAGTAACATAAGTAAGATGCCCATTTAAAAAAAAAAAAAAAGTCAAATCAAATGTTATACAAGGTGATATGTCTAATGACATGGGACAGTATTACAGATCTCACCTGAGTTTAGCTAACTGTATTATTCCCATGAGTTGCAGATGCATTCAATTTCCAAGTTGTTTAGAATGTTTCTAATTTCAGTTTGCAGGCATGTATTAAGTAGTAGATTATGTTAAATAATATACAACATAGTTAACACAATGTTGCTTTTTTTCCTGGTTATTTTCTGCGTTTCTGAAAATATTTAGCAGCAGTAAATAGTTTTTCAGTGAGAAAAACATGCAATACTTTGATAACATATTGGCACTTTCAGCTTCAAATGTTACTCAAATTATTTTCTACAAAACATGCTGCAAAAACATGCAACACAATATTCGGTGAAATATTAAATCCAGCTTCATTCTACACTTTTTTTTAAGGACACTCATTCAGATAATTAAGGATACTATTTTCCAAAAAAGAGAGATTTAAATTGCAATAATAAGTTACAACCAGCTTAGCTGGTTTCCACTTGTACTATACTAATAATTTTTTAAAAGCTCATTTTTCATAATTTATTTTTGAAATATATTAAAAAATAAGTGAAAGAAATGTTTACTTTCAGAACAAGAGACCAGATTAAAAACTTTTCTCCATTTTAATGATATTTTGCTAATATTTTCTTTACTAGAACAGCTCTAGATGAAAATATTTATGTATTAGAATGTTCACATTTGACCCGTAAGTATTCTTGTTGCTGATGACTTAATGAAAGCTTGGTCTATGTCTATTGTGTTATGGCATGGAAAACTGCAGTTCATTAATGTACAGTCCATTACCTGACCGGTTCATAACATGCTTAGTTAAGCTATGGAGCTCGCTTGCGCATGAACTGGTAACTAACGTGGCAAGCTGGATGAGGCAAGACTTTAACAGCATGTCTTAAGCCCTGTGCTGCTTGAAAGATATAAATAAGATAAAGGAGAGGAAAAGTTGATTCAATCTTTTAACAAAACAAGGCTTCTTTCTCTCTAGATTGCGTATTGATAACTTGGTAGAGTAATAAAATACAAAGCTTTTTTTAGTGATTAGAAAATCTTGCTTCTGTGCAATTCAAGAGTAAGGCCTAATGATTCATAAATTTGGCACACGGTATCGGGTACAAATTGGCATAAGATACTACATAACTGCATGTAACCTATGGAAAAAAAAATCTGTATTTTTTTGCACTGGGGAAACAAACTAATATTAAAACATACATTTTGGCAGGACCAAGATAAAAATCACATCTTGTTCTACATGTTTTAAAGTGTTTTACCATGCAGCACTACAGTTTTTCAAAAGTTAAGTTTCGTATTCAGATATGACTGTGCTGAAAAGGGAAAGAAGTAAAAGTGGAAGGGACAAAAAGCATGTTAACTCTTCCTTTTGCTTCATGTTAGCATTGCCAGAGCGTGTGAATAGAGCAGGTTGCAATTACACAAACTGTCTTTCATCAATACCGCATCTGCGTCCATCCCTGTTATTTTAAATCTTACATTAAAACAATTATTTGAACATAGTGAAATTCACCTTTGAGATAATTATTAATCACAGTAGGTTAGACCAGCTTGGTCCACTGTGTTCTATCAGCAGGAGCATTTTGCAATGATCCATTGCAGCACTTCCAATCCAGGTGACGTTATTTATAGTATGAAGCAGTGGCAATAAGCTTTCCTGGTATCTAATTTAAGAACAAAAAAATCTCTATGTTCTTTATCCCAAGGACATTGTGGTACCATTAAACCAGTCTCATGTTGGTGTTTCGTTCAAAAGCGTCACATTGAGAGACAGTGTGATGCAATGCCTGCTTTCCTGTCCTCTGAATGCAGGAGTGAAAGCACTGCTCATGGAAAGCCAAGTAATAGCCAAAGAAGTTGCCTGTTCACACTGAATTATGCAACTTAAGGAATTCCCTTCTACAAATACTTTGTTAAACATTAATGCATTGTATTTTTAAATATCTACCCTCCGTCAAATGCTATGGTCCCATAATTTCCTTTATTGGATTAAATCTACTCTTACCAGCAATCTCTAACTGAAAAGTAAGTGCTAACCCTTGCGAAGTTGAGGGTTGAAGTAGTCATGGTATCCATACTCTCTTAAGATTTATCCAAAGTTCCTTATTAATTCATGAAGTTAGGTGCTTAAGAATGGGATAAATAAAAACTAGAAAACTGATATTTTTAAAGTAGACATCAGAAAATGAAGAAGGAAGAGGCATGTATTAAATTCAGTACCCTGTCAGTACGCAGGAGCTTTATGTAGTCTGTAGGAGGTGCTTCAAGCTAATAGACTGGGAGGTCAGAATTTTGTCTTGGCCGTTTCTTTCCAAAGCTGAAGGGCTGAAGGTCACTCCTTTCTTCAGAAATGCTCCCATCGTTATCTTGCCTAAAGTTAACTTCTGTGAACACTCACCGAGAGTGACCAAATTCAACCCTATCCTCCACCTGAGGGCAATGGTAACATGCCGTTTCCCGTGGAAGCAGTGGAATGACTATAGAGCACTGCGAAGCCAACAGCCTTGCCGGTTCTGTTCAGACTGGGTTCCAGTTTCTGCTCAAATAAATGCATGTTCAGGCTCACACTTTTTCTTATTGCCAAACCCAACAATTCATTATTTCATACAGAGTGAAGCAGAGTACTGCTGTCTGTGTAGCAGTAGGACTTGGTGTTGTCACGACTAGGACAAGTCTAGGTGGTCACCGAGAATGCAGGCATAGCCGTACTTTTGGTACCTCCACGGCTGAGTGGCACCAAAGCAGAGTCTTAAGGACCTTACAGTTACACCTTTGTATTTTCAGAAATTAGACAGGAGTGATAAGAATAAAAGCCACTGGAAATATCTTACATGAAAGAATAATGAAAAAACCATAGGTGAGAAGGTGGGTCAGGGATTCCTGTTTCCAGAAACGTCCAGTGAATCTGAAAGCTTGCATATTGAAGATACTGTGTATTTTAACGAAAACTAGGGCTATCATTCAAATCAGGAAATGTGGTGCTGTCCACTGTTGGCCCATGGGGATTTTGCATCTCCTGTCATGAACCTGACAATTCTTGGAGACAGGACAGTAGATCAGACAAGCCCATGAAGATCATGCAATACAGTAACCTTTCTATTTATTTCAAGATACTTTATTGCCATTTCATTCATAATCAAAAGCAACTTAAACATTGATGTTCAGAGAAAAAGATTTTGCTTTGTTTTAAAAATAAATATAATTATACCCAAACAATTTCACTTGCATTTATGTTAGAAATGTATTTGTATTTATATATAATATTTCAGTTTACAACTAGAAAAGAATAATAGCGAATTATCAAAGATTCTTGCTGCTACTACAGCTGGAAATGTAAGAACTTTACACGGTTTGCTTCTTTGTAATTTCACAGAGTTTAATGGATTGAAAACACTCTCTAACAGTTTTTAAGTCATTCAGCTATCTCAGAATTACTGTCATGGTGTAAAACTATTTGACAAAGATTTCAGCCTGTACAGCTTTGAAATGGCACGTCAGAATGAAAAACCGCTATATTTCATAGGATCGGGTATTTGGTTTTCATTGACAGCAGCTCTAATCAGCTCACTGAGTTTTCCCTAAGGGAGGTCTCAGACAGTCTCCATTGTGTAGGAGGGAGGGCACCCTAGCTGTGCATCCAGATTAGCCGGCAGAGATTTTACGGGGTTGAGAAAGAAAGGTAAGCTCCCTCCTGCTGTTGGTAAACACTGTTATTGTTCTCCATTCCCTGCTGAATGGAACAAACGCAATTCTGCAAAGTTAATTACCGCAATAATGAAAGAAATGACGAGGAATGTGCTAATTCAGTAAGACTCAAGTCACTGACATATTAGTCTCTTTATTGCTCGTTGTTACTTTCAGGCACGTACTCCTTTACTCATAAATACTGAGTGGATTTAGGGGACTTAGTATTTAAGTGATAAGTTAATAAAATAAAGTGGTGCCTAATGATCTCTTAGGAGTTGTCTGGTCAATACCCGAGATTTGAACACAGAAGATCTCTGATGAAGTATCTGAAAGACAGGACTTAGCATCCCTGCAGGACTTGCAGCATGTTTCCTTTCCAATGTTCAAGAACGACGAGTGACTTGAATTTTATTTCTAAGCTAAAATAATTTTACCCCCGAGAAGGAAAAGGTGGCAAGTGAATAGACTGCACCACAATATTGTATTTGTATTTCCTTGCTTACACTGTCCACAGTATCACTCATCAGAGATGAGTGATATTAATTTTTGTGTGAACATCTTACACATAGCTCCGGATGACAGCTTGTGAATCTCTGTTTACACTGCTCCACTGGCACTGGGAGCTCTGTGCTTGGAAACCACAGGCTTGCGAAACGTAGCGTGACAAGTCGCCTGCATGTGTGGCACTATACCAGTGACGGCAAGCACAAGAAAGTTCGGGCACAGAAACAACCCTCTCTCAAGGTCTCTGAGAGAACTCAGTAGGAATATTTCCAACTCTTTCATTTCGAAAAGGCCACTCACTTAGGTAACAATCCTGTTTAAAATCCGCATATAAATTCTAGATGACAACTCACTCGTAAAAGTCAAGCACTGCATTGCCAGGCTCTACCGTATAATAATGCACAAAGATACATATTGCAGCATGCAAGACTTTCTCTTTTGCTTTCTTACTCAAGAATTTGTTCTTCTAAAGAACTGAATAAGAAAGCAAAAGAGAAAGTCTTGCATGCTGCAATATGTATCTCTAAAATCACGATAAAAAGGAGCACTGGGAATTGGTAACAATTTCAGCTGCAACACTGAATAATCTAAGTAATCCTTCTATTTAACCAAAAGGAAAAATGAAAAGACTTTCATTGAAATACAGTCATAAATTCCATCCATAAGACTTTTCCTGCAATTAAGTTACATTTACTGATCCACTACTCTTTAAAAGAAGCATTAACACAAAGACTTCAATTATTCATGGTCAAACAAAGTTGATTCTATTGCTTCAATCAAAGCTGCATTCTCTTTAACAGTGGTTATTTCTGTAGTATCTTCAAAAAGGGCACACAGTCTATGAAAACATGTAAGTTTCTGAGTAAAAGCTATTTCTGTGATCAGTCCTAAATTTTTGCATTTAATACTTTTGCCATTTCCTGCTTTCATGGGGATGAAATTTTCTGGGGTTTTTTGTCCCCTTCATCCTTTAAAGGGTAAGCTGATTAAAATTCACCTTTTTTTTTTTT
>VXBL01000555.1:125523-170376 GCA_013400195.1 Aramus guarauna
AAAAAAAAAAAGGCATTTACTGTTATGGAAAACCCATCAGTGAGGAAAGAAACCCGGGGAACTCTGCAAAATGAACTCTGTAGAACGAAGTTGGTGGTTCTTGTGCTGTCAGCAGAGGGCTTCAAGAGCTGCAGAGGGTCTGACATCTGTGGAGCCACACCTACTCGTCCTACTGCTACAAGCTCCTGCAATACCCCAGCTCACTCTTGCGTCATTCCCAACTGCTGTCCATTTCCGCTAGCGATGCTGTCCCCCAAGAGTTAGCACCTTGTACTGCTGCTGAGTGCTGCCCAGCTTCAGGCTGAAATACCCAAAGTGTAACTGCCTTAATTAAGCTATGGAAGTATGCGTTTTAAAGGTCAAGAGTTCCCAATCAATCCTAGGAATTTAAGAAGGGGATAATATTGCCCAAAGACACTAAGCAAAACTTGATCTTCTAGAGATACTTGTTTCACTTTCAAAGGTCGAGAATGAATACAGATTCTTGATATTCTTTGGTATAAGAAAATACCAGGGATACATTTCTTTGACTCACTAAAAAGTCTGGCATGTGTTCTATTAAATGTAATGTTAACAGGGAGTTAAATTCTTTCCTCAGTAGACCTCCTTAATGAGAACAACCTTGAAAGATGACAGGCTGTTACAGACTCAAACTGTTGTGTATAAATCTCTTTTTATGTAAATGTGTAGCAGACTGACAGTTGATTGAGGCATATACATAACAACATAAACACTGCTTCAAAAAGAACTAATTTTTTTTTCTAGAAAGTCATGCTCTCTGAGTCATGTCTTCCAAAGACATGGAAGTTGATGAGTATACACCAGGAGCAAAAGAATTCTACCTGACCATCTTGCAGATGACTGTAGAGTCAGTGTTCCTTTTTTTGCTGGAACTACATATCCTACGAAAGGATAACTGAAATGCAAAATAACAGCTAAAGTGTAAGAGATAGCAAATTGTATCCCAGCAATACTGACAAATGTTCAAACAACTAATATTTGAATTTACAGTTGTTCCTCTTTTGCAAGGTTTCATCACTGTTTTGTAAAGAAAGTCTTGAAGGGGAGGAAGACTACAAATCCCAGTGACGTATCATCTCTTTGCACAGAAAATATTTAGAAACTACAATGCCAGTGAAGTATGATCACAGGATTCAGCAACGAGCCTTGAAAGTTTAGGTCTTTATTAAAAAAAGCAATTTCACGTTTTCAAATTTTTCCTCAAACAAGAGTTTTCTTTGATGCTTTAGAGCTTCTTTTCTTCTAGCGAGGGATAAAAAAGGGAGAAAGCAACTATACTGTTAAAAAATTCTAATCTGCTCTAAACCAACTGTCCTTCCTTCTTTCCTGTTCAGCCCATATACTTACGAAACTTATCACTTAAGTAACACCAACTTAATGTACCAAGAAATGTAATAACAGATAGAGATTTTTCTCTCTTTGCTCCCTTTGGTTTGAAAAAGAGGAACTAAGGATGATTATGTGGGTTGGGCACTTCTGTCACAAGTTGCTTACATGCATGACTACCCTTAGAAATTCCTCTTGACTTCATTCTTTTTGACTCACACATCACTGACACAAGGGCTACTCTGATGGGAAACTGCAAAGACCACTTCATGAAGAAGAATTTTGGAATAATTCATTTGACAACTATGTTTGTGGGAAACAACATCAGTAAAAATGCTGTACAGGTAATGCAACTGAACCTTTTCATTACTTAAAGAGCAGAAAGGTTCATTAATTTTTGCTGTAGGGCATTTCACATTTGAATAGTTATATTTAAGTGACATTCTAGCTTTCCCATGAAAAGCTTAGAAGGTCTCCTCCTAGATAATTAATTATACCCTTGGAGTCTAGTGAGAAGACACAGGAAAAATACAAAGTCTTAAACTGGAAAAAAAAATACATACTGAGGAGATTTACACAGGGACTACACAGATTACAAGAATTTACCAATGGTATTATGTGTTATCAGTATATGCTAACAAATTACTTATATTTTTGCAAATTTAAAGATGGAACTTGATAGCAATTGTCTAAAAAAAAATCTTTGGCAGAATATGTCATCATTGTCATCTGAAGAACTGTTTAAATGTCAATAAAATTTCACCACAAATCAGCCTAATTTTCTGTCAGCCTTCCTAGAAAATCAGGCTGCCTGCAGGACACAGAAGTTTACAACGCATAATTCATTCTGGAAGCATGCAAATGTTCTTGTGCATTGTATTTCCATGGAAGAATTAAACACTTTGTGTCTTTTGGATAGTAAGAAGTAAATTAATGTCAGTGTCTTATATTAGTATATTTAGAAATATTACCATAGAGTAATTTAAGTTGGACAGGAATTCTGAAAATCGGTCATCTAGTCCATCTCAAAGACAGGTCCAATTATATCAGGTTGCTCAGGACTTAGTCTGGTTGAGTTCTGAATATCTCCAAGGATGAAGACTCCACCACCTCTCTGGACAACCTGTTCCAGTATTTGACCACCCTCACAGAAAAACATTTTTCATAATAGCTAACCAAGTCTTCTAGTGCTCCATCTCGTGTCCAATGCCACTTACTCTATTGCTGTGCACATCTGAGAGGACTGTGGCTCTGTTGTCTCCATACCCCCCAAAACCCTCTATTCTCAAGACTGAACAAGTCCAATTCTTTCAGCCTCCTCTACTACATCAGGTGCTCCAGCCCCTGATCATCTTTGTGAATCTCTGCGGGTCTCACTTCAATGTGTCAATGTCTGTCTTGAACAAGCCCAAAACTGGATGCCACACTCCAGATGCGGTCTTCCATGCACCAAACAGAAGGGAAGGATCACTTCCCTCCATCTGCTGGCTATCCTGTTGTTAGTACCACCCAGGACAAGGCTGGCTGGCACGTTGCTGATTCATGTTCAATTTGTTGCCCATTAGGACCCTGAGGTCTGTTTCTGCCAAGCTGCTTTCCAGCCAGTACTGGCATATGGGGTTCTTCCATCCTAGACGTGGGACTGCAATTGCTTTTGCTGAACTTCCTAAGGTTCTCGTTGACCCAATTTCCAGCCCGTTGAGGTCCCTCTGAGACCCTGCCCTCCAGTGTGTAGACTCCCAAATTTGGTATTGCCTATAAACTTGCTGAGGGATGCTACTATTCACCAGTTGCCAGTTGGACTTTGCATTGCTGATCACATTTCCTTGAGCTTGGTGTGTCAGCCAATTTCCCACCCACCTTACAGTCCATATAATGTCTCACCAATTTGTCTATAAGGACACGACAGGAGAACAAATTGTGAATATTTAAGATTCCAACTAGTATCTTGTACAAAATAGCTCACAGTCCTTCTAGATAATATATTTTATTAATTATTGGGTGATAACAGACAAATAGAATAGTCTGGGAAGTTAAACTTGGGACTGTGAATCATATAAAATATCTATTACAAACTACAAAATCAGTATCTGCATATGGGAGCTGTTTCACATGAAAGACATGTTAATGATTCTATTCACATAAAAATACAAGTTAGATAAAACCCTAGACTTCAGGAAACCAAAGTTTATTCAGGAATGTCTGTACAGATAGCTTTGCGAGCCTAAAGGTTTTTGTATTTTTTTTCCCTAGTGAACACCAGTTAGGCTAATAAAAGATATTACCTCTGTCTACACACTTGGGCTCCCTCACTCACAGAATGATAATTTTAATCCTGTGATATGCAATTGCTAGCATTTTTACCTCACTCTCTCTAAATTATAAAAAAAATCGTAAAGAGACTGAAGCTTACCTGAAGCAGAGGAAATATTGCTGTGCTTCAAACTGCTGTTTGGAAAATGAAGAAAAGTGTATCTAGGAATCACGAGCCTGATAGAGCTCAGTATCATATAGTAAATAATTATGGTTCATGTCCACGGAGGAACAATGAATCAGTTGAAGAGATATTGTCAAGGAAAAAGGAGGTAAGAAAAAAGAGCTTCCCCTTAAATGAAATCCCAGCAATATTTTCAGTATACAGTCACTAACCCACTATCACATATATTTATGTTGTATACAGAAATGTACCATATGCAGTCAAAAGTGCTTTAAAATATCAGAGACCTTTTCTATAGTCTAAATAGATGGTGGAGTGGAATAAGTAGACTGTGTTCTTGGAAGATGGACCTTATTTTTATGCAATTAAATATGGCAAGTTATCCATTTCACTACTACATGCTACAGTACTCACACATCATGGTTCTATTTTTATTATTACACAGATGTAACTACACTAAAATAAGTGTATCTAGCCCATTAAGTGTCAGTGCTGATAATCAAGATGTATTTTATTGCTTCTTTAGAATGGTTTTAATGTCTGTTTGGTAGAACAAATGACATCAAACTATACAAATCAAGGTTGATAAGGAATTAATTTTTTTTTCCACCTGACATGAATTCCTTCATAGAAAGTTGGATATAGTCTGATGCTAACTCGTGTATATTTTTTAAATTTCTATGAGCCAGAATAGTTGCAAGGAATGTGGGATGAAACACAGGGTCCAAGAAAAACAATATAAAAAAGCTGAAACATGCATTAATTTGAACACTCTGAATAACATGCTCTTTAACTGCCCAGATTATAAATGTGTACAATATGCTAGTGTTTATTTATCTTTTGAAATTCAAATATATGTTAGCAAAACCATTGCATGCATTATTTCCACACATTTTATTCACAGGACAGATCTAAAACTTATTTTATGAAGCATAAGATCATTTGACAGGTATAAAAAGAACAGTTAAAAACAAAACAGTTGTTTGCATTTATGGTAAAAAGGGCATCATTATGGTGAAAATAATTTTCTTCAAAGAAAACCTCCCCAAAGGATTATTTTGAATAATTTTTGAAAAATGCTACGGTGACGTTTTCTTCTGCAGTTTCTTGTACCATACAGGTGCCTCTTTATTTGTCTGTAAAAGAAAGAATGTTTTAATTGCGAGACAGTGAAAGTCAGAAGAAAAACATGCAATCTACACTAAAGTCTCTTCCCTTCCTATGTAGTTCACAGTGATATAAGTTCTTTGCTTAAATGCAAATAAATTAAAAACAAGACTATGTGATTAAAGTTATTACTAAATATCTGTATTAAAACCTCCCTATTTCTAGGTTATAAAAAGCAGATTATACAGTAAGAAGTAAATGATTTGTTTAAAAATATCTATCACAATGAAAACATGCATCAACTGTGTCATAAATAGGTTTCATTTGAAATAGCATCATCCGATTTTCCCATTTGGGAAGAGGATGGAACTCAGAAAAGAGACCTTAGGTGTGCCACAAATGACCAACGCTTTATGCAGAACTATAGTTCTTAAAAAATGATAATTAAAAGAATTCAGCAGTTTTCTAACAGTGTAGAAAGTATTGTAATTGCAGAGAATTACCCGTGAGCAACTTTGCCTTGCCTTCATAATCCTATGGGCTACTGCTACGCAGTCAGGATTGTGTAACATTCTTGTGGCAAATTCAGTGGTTGGTTGTATAGAGAAATAAAATTAAAGAAGTGGAGGTGGAATAAGGCAAGGACTATTCTGCTTTCAGGGTTGGGTATAATCTCTTGTGTTAGTAAGCACTGTCTCTTTTGTCTGTTGTCCCTAAACTTGTCCTTTTCTAGTTTTGCTTTTTGTCCGCTCTCTATTCATTCTTTCCTCCATGACTTAATAACCATTCAATTTAAAAATCAACTTGATTCAGCTGGCCTTGTGGTGGGGGTTCTCATCACATTTTAATCTCCATCTTTCTCTCATTTTGAAAATTTCAGTTACAAAAATAAATCTGCTCTATTTGTACAAGCTTTTAAAATTATAGAAATTGACCTAAACTGGCAGGATTTTCAGAGGACAACTACCTTCTTTCCCCATCTATGGAGAAACTTTACCATCTGCCCATTTTTGCTTCTCTAAAGTTTAAAAAGACTAGAACTTTTCCAATAGAATTTTGTCACAATTTCTAAATGTAAAAGCATTTTTTTTGTAGATTTCTACACCATTTCTATATCCCTAAATAAGACAGATGAAACACAACCCAATTGTTAGCTCACATTTTGGATCACTGAATAGCTCCGTCAAAGACAAAGTTTGGGCAGTGTGATTTAGCACTATCGAAAGGATTGTGGATGAGATAATACTGGGTATGCCTGTGTTTGCTCTCATAAGACTGTCCAACCAAACTTTGAACCCCTAAAATGCCCAAATTCCCTCACATCATGTCCAAGAGATGCAACTTTTCCCTGTATTTTGTATTATAAAAACAGTGTCTGATGTGCTGCAATACAAACATCATATTGTTTAAGACACTGCATTTTAAAGTCTCCACTGGGAAAAAAAAAATATATATAGATGTATATTTGGAGCAAAATAGCACATATGCTATGCAGTCTACCCTAGAGAAAGGTAGCCTCAAGAAGTGTAAATAAGAGTCATGATTTGTTTTGTGATTCAGCATTGCAATTTGGCTCTCTTAAATTTATCAGTTCAGACACAGTCATAGTCAGGAACTTCTAAACTTCATGAAGCTTACAAATACTAGAGGCATTAAATCCGAAGCAGGCCACCTGAAGTATTTAAATCCAAGCATTTAGTTTCTAAAGGAAAAAACTAGGGTTTTATCGTATCAGGTATCCTTAGTAACAGAAGTGGTATCAGTACAGGGCATGTATTTTTAATATATATTTAGATACATACACACATTAATATACATATGTACATGAATATACATAAATACACCTATTTCATCACTCCTGCTCCTCAATATATATACACATACTCAACTCATACACGATCAGGGTAGATTCAAAATTTTATATATAGTCTGTGGATCCCTTTGGTTATTAAAATTTTGCTATCCACCCTTAATATTATAATTTTTTTTTTAAATCTAGTTTGCCGTGAACTTAAGATGTAAAAACTACGAAATAGTCAAAAAAATCATAAACTGTAATTTTTCTCCTCAGCACTGACCATTCCCATAAAGAACTGCAAGAATTCAGCTGAATTATTATACATCTCCTTGAAGCATGAACCCACATTTTTCTTTTTAAAAAGTGAGGAGAATTATCAAAAAAGCTTATGGCACTTACTCTTATCATAATACTTACAAATAACGTTGGCTTAGGTGTAAATACATTTTCTTCTTCGTGTTCTGGCAGCAGTTTTACTGAAGGGTTTGATTTGTTTTTTGCAGCCACACTTTTTACATCAATATGAGACTGAGGTAAATTTTGTTCATAGTGTTTGCCATGTAGACTAATTAGAATCTGTTTCATTGTGGCTAGTTCCTATAAAACCACAAAAGAACAATACTAAGTTATTCAGTAAACTTACATTTGAAGGTATTAAATATTTATTTGTTAATAATAAATTTATAGTCACCAAACTATATGTGTAAGTGGATCAGTAAATCTAACAAGCATGAACATATACTTGCTATAATTAATAAGATTACTAATTGGACACTAATAAAAGTAAGAAAATAAAAAAGGCACATAGGATTTATATAACTCAAATTTTGTATTGCTTAAAGGCTGTAAAAGAGAACATTAAATTCCATTTAACTGAAAAGAATTATTTTGAATTTGTTTGGTCAGGCCGAGGGAGTTTACAAATCTAATTTGAATGACTGTGACAAATTGTACTTTCAAGCACTAGGTCTTGCACAGAAGTCTTATAAATACATTACTAGAAAAATATATGTCTTTATATCCAGATCAGAAAAGAAAAATCAATGAAAAACCTTAAGCAGACCTACAGCAAAAATGGGATCAGAGTGGAAAAGAACTTTTGTGAAAAGTGAAAGTTCCAACATGGGAAAAGAAAAACAAGCGCATAGAGAAATGCAGACTTTTCTGGATGTTCTAATAATTTTCTCAGTAAACAATTTGGATTAATTAAAAAGTAACCTTTTCTTACTGCTTAGCTGAACAAAACAGATTATTCAACATGTACAGCAGAGTGAGAAAGGAAAAAACATAAGATTTTGTGACTTTAACTGGACATCTTCTTTTGTCGTCTTGCCTCACCTAGTGCCTAATGTTCTCTCCTCCCACATGTAATGGGTGCAGTGACTACAAAATAAGTTACAGAATTTAAAGCATTTTTATTACTATTATTTACTGTACTATTATTATTTAGAACATTCATTATTGTAAAACTAGAACAGCAAGGTCAGTAGAAAAGCCTTTCAAAGTAAATTTTAAGACAATTTCACATTTTTTTAACTGTCAGTGTTTTTGCTTACTTTTTACAAATGCTGTTGTCTTCAATAAGCAACACTGTTAATGTATTAGCATTCTATGTAATTAACATTCTATCTGATCTCTCAATCAGAACAGGGTAACTCACATTTACAGCTGAATGACAAACATTTATTATATCTTACCTATTTCTTAATACATGCCAGAAAATTACATTGATGCACTTTCTATTTTCATTGCATTATTAGTAACGAGTTAAAAAACCCCCTCAGCCTTTTAAAACATTCCTGCCAGATACCTTCTCTCTGTCCACTGCTGCCTTTAATACAAGATACAAAGTCAAAAGAACCATGTTGTTGCCTTTAAATTGTCCCACACTAACTCAGTTAGATGAATGGATGTTACACTCCGCACACCAGCTTTATCGAGTGTACAAATTGTTCTTGTATCTCAGTCATTTAATATTAACTATTTGCATAATTCAGCCATGTGTGGTGGCATGTTGAAACAGCATGACTGCAGAGCAGCTGTTTAAAAGGACTGCATAGTTGATGCCAACATGTTTTTCAAAGTTGTAAACTCTGCAGAGATGTTGCCAAAGCGACACATAGACAGAATTTCTTGATGAAAATAACTCAAGCAAGTATACAGCAAATACATACACCATCACAGGAGATTAAGTTGTACATAACCAATGTTTTGACATTAACAAGTGCTGTTCTATACTTAAACTGCGCTATTTTGTGGACCAAATAGTTGCACGTTTGAACAAGGCAAAACCCAAAAAGTGTCATGCAGATTTATTTCAGAAACAGAGTTGAAATCTGTATGTGTAGGGTCAAATTCTCTTGTGTCAAGATCCACTCGGCAGTCTAAGGTCTCTACTTCGCAGAATCTGTTCTGTACTTGACAGCCCTGTCTGCTTTCAGACTTGGAATAGGCTCTGGAGAGTCAGCTCTCACATGAGCTTCCCCTGTGACAGAATTCTCTAAGGTGAAGCTATGGGAAGGAATGACAGGGAGTGGGGATGACAAATTAGCCCACACCAAATAAATTATTTTGGCATCACAGCCAAATTTATCATGAGAATGTAGCTAAAGCTGCCTTAACATTTGTTCTAAAATCCTTCCACATTTAGTGCAAAAGACCTTAACAAACTTGGCAAAATAGCACAGGAAACGCTGAATCCAATAGAATCATTGGTATGTGTACTGCTAAACAAGAAAAGAAAACTGGCCCAACACATTTGCAAGAGATTTGCTGCGTTCAACCAAGGGAACACTGAAAAGAAAGTTCTGTCTTGAACCACAATAATTTTAGCCATTTCTTTAGATTTCTCTGCTCCTGAACATAATTCTTAGCTTCACTTTTAAATTCTAAACAGAGAGCCATTTGCACTACCTGCTACTGTTAGCATGCTACTATGATTCAAGAATATTTTCCAATCCTAAAAACTGGCAAGTTGGTCTAGAAAGCTAGCAAGGGAAAAGACGCTCTGGAGCTTGTGCTTAGCAGAAATATGTGAACTTGTTCCCATCTGAACAGGATCTTGAGAAAAAAGAGGAAAATAGGTATAGGGTTCAAAACGGATGGGAAGAATCTTTTGTGTAGAAGGACATGTATTAGTTTCAGAATAAGCTCAGTAAAGGAAGTAGTGAAGAGAAATGAATGGTTAAATTCTTTATACATTTCTACTGTGTCAAGTCCATGGTCCTATGTCCAGGCAGAGCTGTGCCAATTGTTTACTTACATTATTCACGCCAGTTACTCAGTGCACTGTAGGAACAGTGTTGCTAAAGCTCTGCATGTCCCAATTTCACTGTGGAGGTATTCGGTCCTTGCCACGCTGGCTCCTGGACGTATAAGCAAGCCATGCTATGCAAGCTGTGCGTCACTGTGTTGAGGCTTCCAGGTCCAAGGGCTTTGGCTTTGGAGAGCCAAGATAGCAATCTTTCTTGGGAGGACTATGAGTACTAACACCTCTGAGTGGATTCTCCCAGCTCCTCTCTCCGCTGGCTTTACAACTTCAGTCTCACTGTCCCAAACTTTGGGAAGGCAAGCACCCACTCCCCGCTTACACAACATTCCGTGGGGATGTGGCAGTGCAGATACACAGAAAACAATGCAGTTAGCAAGAAAAGGTGGGTTAAGGTGAAACAACGAAAAAATTTCAGTATGCAGCTGGCACAAAAACACTGTTTACGTACAATGAGTGTCACCCATACAAACAGGTATCAGGGCTATACTCTGTTATTAAATATTTTGAAAGTCTGTCCACAGAAACCTGATGAATTTTTGTTAACCGGCTCTGCCTACCAGCACAAATGCCAAAACCCAAAGTAATGAGCTGTGTGACACATTAAATGGGATTTTACTCAAGCTTTTAACACCTAAATCGATGTGTCTAAACTTAAGTATCTACACAGGAGCTAGGAATCTAGTTTTCCATTACAGACGGTGTAGCTTGGAATGTGATTCAACCCCTTCAGAAGTGGACACCTATTGGTGTGTTGCCTGAATCGTGTTGTAACTACACCAGCTGTATTGACCGGGCTGCTACTGACTATAAAGCAAAGAAAGATGCTTACCTCACCACAGACACCTCCATTTAGACACCTAAATTTAGTTGTCATAAGCTGAATCCATGTTTCACCTCACTCTCCTGATCATTTACTTTTCCCAGCCTTCTACTTCACCTAAAACAACTTTCATCCTGAATAGCCAATATATGCCATCATAATTCCCCTTGCACACATATCTGAAGTATTGAATTCCTGTGTTAAAAAGAATTGCATTTTTAGAACAAGCATTCACAACACAGATCATCTACTTGTGTAAGTTTTCCTAAATGTACATAGGCTCATACTTTAGAACAACCTAACATCCTGTATTCCACTTACTTACGCACATTAATTCACATTTAATGACGATTACTCGACCTTAAAAGAATCATTGAAACTTTTGCATACATAACCAGAAAGTAGTTGGAATTCAAAATAAGTGATTAGAATGAATGGACTGAGAACAATGGGAGTGAAGTAGCAGGAGGTGAGGTAAGGTAACATGTATTGCATTCTAAACAGTATCAGAACTTACTTGCTTATTTCCATTTATTTTTGGTACTGTGATGTCCAGCAACCTCAGTTAAAAATAGCAAAAGCAATTTTGTGTGCAGTACACAAACAGCGAAGGAGATATTTAGGTACACACAAAGGATGGGCACCTATCTTTTCCATGATGTTCACTAACTAAAATGTTTTCTGTTTTAGGATTTTTCCCTAATTCTACCTTGTTAATTAATTAGGCTGAATGCTGTCAGTGCTGTTGTTGTGGAACTCTTACAGTCTGCAAAACCTGTATATCATAGTAAAACCATCAAGTTTTAGAACAGTGTTAAACCAAATGAAAGAAGTGTCAATCATATGTAAAAGGTAAAGTAAAAAAGGCAAAATAGTTGGATGCTATCTGCTCATATTGCTCGTATTTCAGAAGAATCTGAGATTCTTATGATGATGTTTGATCTTGAAGCAAGTAAAAATAAGTTATACTTTATTTAAAATTGTTTTTACCTGTTTATTATGGATAATTGAAATAGTACCTAGAAAAATGGCAAAATTACAATCAGTTTGGAAATATGAAGGATAAAATATGATTCCTTCAAATAGCAATGCAACTAGGGGATAGAAATGAGCAAATGCAAAATAAGGCATACAGCAATATAAAATATAAATATATTCTAAGTTATAGATACTATAAAGGGATCTCTATTAACATTGTTTTTGTTGTCCTTGATGCATGCCCAAACATGCATGTACCAGAAAAGCATCTTACATTTTCCTGATTCAGTACTACAAAAATTCAAAATTAGTATAGTATTAAATATTATAACAAAATCAGAAGTGACATAATAAAAACAAAATGAAAAAGAATTGCCCGATATGGAAAAAGATTGAGGCATAGAAAGAAATGCTGTTTTATCAAGTAAATAATTGATCAAATGTATGAAAAAATTGCCTACACTAAGCACAATAGATATTTATCAAGCTAGTAATTCCATTTCTTTTCAGTGGGTTGTCAACAAGTATGAAGATTTTTCTTCTTACTGTCTCTGCCATGTAGCTATAATCAAAGCAAGAAAGAATTCTCTGTGCACTCAAAAGCTTCCAAAGGCACTTAACATTATAAACATGCATCTATAATTATAATAAATATGTAACTTTATATAAGCAGTTAAAAAGATATATGTTTATATATCGTGTTCTGGAAGCAGATGCAAAATAACAGTCTCAAGAAAAAGCAACTGGCTTACAGGAATCAATTACATAAATGTCAATTCTTATGTTCTTACGGTGGGGATGTCTTGCACCTTCAAATAATCTCCATACAATGATTTTGAAAAGAAGCTTTACATAGATCAAACTGAACAGTTGGGAATGCCCAGTAGGAAGAGACAGGTACCTTCCTGGCCAGAAGATGAATCATTCTGATGGTAAATTTAATGTCTTTTCATATCACTAAAATCATCACAGAAGAAGCCAAGGGGTATCGGGTCCATTTGGCTCCTTCCTCATGCAGTAAGGCCCATGGTTACTGCACTCAGATACATATATCTTATAAAGCAAAAGTGACCCTAACAATAGTACATACAGTTAACTAACCTTTACCATGACAGACAGTATTTTACTTCTAACTTTACATATAGAATTTATGATTGCAAACTTCACCTTGGATTAGAACTCCATTTTAAAGCAGAGAAGTTGTATTGTGGAAGCTGAACAAGAAATTTCTGTCCTAGAAAATGTATCAGCTTCTGCCAGAACCACTGAATTTTGATGACTGACAAGTGTTCCCAGAGAAGAAAAAGGCATAAATTCCCAGTAAAAGTATGGAAACACAGAAAAAGTGCTAAATATTATGATCTTTAAAGAAAAAAAACAATTATTTCACTAACAAAACCAGAAAAAACAGCTGAAGGAAAGATAAAAACAGAGGTTTGCCTCCCCCAAAGATGCTGATCAAAACTTAAGGTCTCTCAGAATTTGTGAGTCAAGCACTAAGACGATGATTTTAGATGTGTGTCCCCACCCCCAATCTGTAAGTCTTCTGTACTGTGAGAGTAAAGCAGGACCTCCTTTGGAAAGCTTGTATTGCTTACTTTAACTGCCATATGGTCTCCATGTGGTTAAATTATAACTCAAAATAAAAATATGTATCCAGTCTGGAGAATCTTGATTACAGCACTGTCTTATAGAATCACAGAATGGTTTGGGTTGGAAAGGACCTCAAAGATCATCTAGTTCCAACCCCCCTGCCATGGGCAGGGACACCCTCCACTAGACCAGGCTGCTCAAAGCCCCATCCAACCTGGTCTTAAACACTTCCAGGGATGGAGCCTCCACAACCTCTCTGGGCAACCTGTTCCTGTGCCTCACCACTCTAACAGTGAAGAATTTCTTTCTAACATCTAATCTAAATCAACCCTCCTTCAGTTTAAAGCCATTACCCCTTGTCCTGTCACTACAGTCCTTGATAAACAGTTGCTTTCCATCTATTCTGTAGGTCCCTTCAGGTACTGGAAGGCCACAATGAGATCTCCCCGGAGTCTGCTCTTCTCCAGGCTGAACAATCCCAACTCTCTCAGCCTGTCTTCATAGGAGAGGTGCTCCAGCCCTCTGATCAACTTTGTGGCCCTCCTCTGGNCACTCCATCCCGCTGTCCATGTCTCTGACAAAGAAATTGAACAGTGCCGGTCGCAGTCCTGACCCCTGAGGAACACCACTGGTCACCGTTCTCCACTTGGACGTTGAGCTGTTGAGCACTACTCTTCGAGTGTGACCATCCAGCCAGTTCCTTATCTAGTGAGTGGTCCCTCCATCGAATCCATGTCTCTCCAATTTAGATACCAGGATGTTGTGCAGGACAGTGTCGAATGCCTTGCACGAGTCCAGGTAGATGATGTCCGTCGCTCTTCCCTTGTCAACCAGCACTGTAACTCCATCATAGAAGGCCACCAAATTTGTCAGGCACGATTTGCCCTTGGTGAAGCCATGTTGGCTGTCTCCAACCACCTCCTTATGTCCAAGAAGAGTTGACTGTACAGCCTCCCTTGCATAGAGGGGACTGGACAAAAAACTGCTTCATGAGAGTCTTAGTGCACTACACCTTGAGTCCAGAGACTGGACTCTTCTCAATGGGGGAGCCAAATAGTAGGTTTCAGTTTAGCAATCTGGTGACTATTCTGGCTATATTAACTTCTAAAATAACAACAATAAAAACAATAGCTATAATAGAACATGCAAGTGAGGGAAGACAGCCATACTGGGATGAAAAACATGTTTGTACTAAGTCAATGCAATCTGCCTTCACATGCACATATGCTCCCATTTAGGCAGCTATTGTAGTCTTCAAACAAGTCAGCACAGGGAAAAGCACAGTTCAGAAAATGAGGTTATGAGTATGTTAAAGAATACTGATTTGAGAAACCTAACCCAGCCTTTAAGAATGCTATATCATGCTATATCCATTTGGTAGTGATTTGTAAAAAGCACATTTCAGAAATTATTTCTCAGTCTCTCAAGAATTAAAAGTTCATATTCAATATACCAATGTTCCTAGGAGGATTCAGAGAAAAAAAAAAACCACAAAACTTCTTATAACTCCTTCTTGAGAGAAAGTGATCTTGATCTGCAAAAGAGTAGGGCTGGGTGGTTCAGAAGGAACAGTCTTCACAGTTGTCTGTCTCAGCCTGTTCAGTAGGGTCAATCTTGATGGGCATATAAGGTGATGGTAGAGAAAATACTAAGAATATTGTCCTCTCTGAAGTCTGTGCATTTTCTTACTTGGATACAATCCCTCTTAGATTCCTACTGTGATTTTCTGTGAAAGTAAAGGTGTGTTAAAAATAAAGTTGTATCATTTAACAGCTGATATTAAGATGGAGAGGGTTCTTTGTAAGAACTCTGGTTGCAGTTCAGCTTTGGAACATGTGACAGGATACTTGGTTGGACTTCCTCACATTGACCTTTAGATATCTTCAGTAATAATATTTAAACCTAGGCAAACTAGCCTGTTGAACTCTTCTATATAGCTGTTGGTGAGAAAATCATAGTTTACAATTAATTTTGCTGATTTTAGATGAGGATATGGTAAATCACACTATAATAGTGCCTGTTTTTCTTTTCTGACTACAAATGCCTTGACGATTTTTAGATGTAGACATCTACACTACAGATTTTTAAAATTAGGCAAGATCCATCTCTGCTACTTTGTCACTTAACTTCACAAATGACTTCTCAGATCATCTTTACACTGGTAGTACTCTTTAATATCATTGGAGTTTACTAGTTAAAATGGAGGTAAACAAATGGAGCCTTCACTACAGATTATTGGCACAGGCCATCAAGTCACTGACATACTCCTGGAGAACAACAGACCAGAGGACTGAAATAGAAGAACCTGGTTCTACCTTTCAACATATGCAGTGACTTGCATACAGCACTTTGAAGAAAAAGTTTGAGTATGGTACTCTAACTTTGGAGTGCATTTAGAGAAAGGAGACATATATGTGTCATTATCAAGAATGAGACTCGAACAAAAGTAGTTCCTAGAATGTCTCCTCTTTAGAAGTACTGACAATTCACACAAAGAATTATTTTATAAATGTTCTTTATGGGTTTTATTTCTGCCAAACAGCTAGAGATACACTGCAGAAGGGCTATAGCCTATAACCTGGAATGAATTATTTGTCTCCCTTTTTTGGCTGAAAGTGGAAAAAAGACTGACGCTAGTAACACAGAATTAACAACACTGGACATTAATATTAATGATGACAAAGTGTGAAATAGTAGAAAGACATTACAGAAGCTCCATTTTGATGTGACAGGAAAATGAAGCAAATGGCAAGTCAGTCCATTCCGCTATTTATGACTGTAGATGGATAGAATGCAGTGGCATGAACGGTGCAAATTCAGCTTCAAGAGTGGAACACTCTGGGCTTGTGCCTATCAGGAGTAGAACCTCCATGCATGACAGAGCTCAAAGAAGATTTTAACAACCACCTATGCAATTATGAAAACTTCACAAGTCACGGTTTAATCCCTCATGTAAGGCAGAGTGTATTTGACATAGTTGCATCCTCAACTGCAGCTGTACTGGCAATATGAGAAGTCAGCAAGATTTCTGGTGTGAGATTTGCACATATGGTCATCTGAGGCACATGGACACACATTGTAAAGCTGGAAACTGGAAGACAGTATGAAATGTCCTGATCAAACAAATGAACCTGATAACTTAGTGGTGGAAAGATGCCAGACCATATGCAGGATGTTGATAGTTTCTCTGCACTACACTTCATTCAGGAGTTCTCTATATCCCAGTGCATATAAAAACTTAAAATGAACTGACAGATCTGTGACTACATGGATCTACAAACTACTTCCAGTTTTATAAGGTGAATGCATTAGAAGCGTGGCAACAATAGAATGCCCAGTCATTGCAGTGAACAGCTTCTGTCTTTTCAGATACATAAAAGTCCCTGCCTATTTCAGCTGTATCTTAAATTTGTTCTTAACAGTTAAATCTAACTTCTTAAGAAAAATAGGAAATAATTTGTCTCATAATTCAGAACTTGCTTGTCAAATTCTGAAAGTTTTTTTCACTTTTTGTACTGAAGTTCAGAAATATATTTGCAATTATAACTAGGACTAAATCCCCAAATATTTTTTTAATCTGAGCCATTGTGACATTCATTTACGCAAATTCGAGTTTAATAAAAAGTTTGCTTTCTTAAATAAATTCTACTTACAGGAAACAGATGCTAAAAATGCTAATATGTCAAAACAGACTAATTTGCATAAACTATTATGTAGAAATTCCTGTATTTTCTGAGATGGTGACAGTTTAGTTTGATTCTCCCTGTCTTTGGTATTTTTAATGGAGTATTTAAATTCACTTTTCACTTGGTAATATTCAAATCCTACCATAAAGGGAACAAAAGTAAAACTTTTACACAGCTAGATAAGCAGCAGAATGTGATGGAAATATTCATAGCCTATACAGGAAATACAGTTCAGATTGCTCAACAGCCAACAATTTCTTGTTTAAATGTTTATCACTTTAACTGATTCTAGCTCTCTCAACAACATGAAATACACATGCCAATTCCATCCTATAATTCATAAATAAGTTGCATTTTGCCTGTGAAACTTCCTATTTTTTGACAGCAAAAAATGTATTTATATTTGACTTGTATCAACCAACATTACTAAACCCTGTGTTATTATAATGGTTTCTAAGATATAAAAAAACAATTAAAAAATTGCTGACTAAAAATCACCATTTATTACACAATGGTTCAGTGTATACCACTGTAAATAGAAAGACAATTCTTTAAAGAATACATATGAAAACTAGTAAGACATTCTGAATAATACAGCTCCAAGAAAAGAATGAATGTACCCAGCTGTTAAGTCCTTCCTCTTCCTAAATTCAGTACTATTTGGAATTTGAGTTTTATTAAAGCTTGACAGCAACAAAACAGATAACAAAAATGAGAAATACTGCTTCGAAGCATATTTTTCCGCGTAAAAAATGAGCCAGAAACTTCTCTACACTCGTTTAGCAATGTAAATGTCACTTTGTTTCTCCAAGCTTTAAGCTGAGAATAGCTCCGGGGCTTACTTGTGATGCAGAAATGTCCCTGTAATCTACTTAGAAAACATGCAGAACATTAATAGAAACTAGAATCTTGGAACAGAAACGTAGCATAAGAAAAATGATAATTACTCTGTGGCTTAACATTTAAAAAGAGAGCTAAGTATTGTACATCAGCATTTTTTTTATATAAAACAAGTTGCAGCACATAGATGAGCAGGAAGTCATTCACTTTAGAAACACAAGTAATTTTGACATTATCATGTACAATCTTTGACACAGAAAAGAGGGGAAAGAGGCAGAGCTGGAGATTGTTTGAAGGCACCTGTTACCAATCACTTCTTTTCAGTCGTGTCTTCCCAACCCCTGCAGATACCCTTTCCTTCCCCTCGCCCCCAACAAAGCAGTTTTCTCCTTTTATCCACTAAGCTTCCATCCCTGATTAAACACGTACTGCCCTCCCCCTTATGACTCCAAAGCTTTTCATGAGCCTCTGAACTTCTCTCCACCTCTAGTTTTTGCAGATGGCAGCTGTTGCTACTCTCCAGGTTCCTAAGTCCAACACACTGGCTTCCTATCCTAGGCTACTTCTAGTCAATCTTCTTCAGCATAACTTAATTACAGCCAAGGATAGCATTAGCCACACTTTAAAGTATGACTAATAACGAAATGCTGAAACCTCATCTGGAATCCTTAAGGTCATTGCTGAGATGGAATGAAACTGGGTGTAGAGAATTTAGCAGTGAGGGACATTCCCCAAAGGGAATACAAAAGAAAGAAAGATAAACATCAGACTATAGGAGTAACTGGTGAAACAAAGGCAAAGCACAGATACTTCAGGAGACCTTGTTTCTCCTTAAAAGAGGAAAAGAAGAATAACAGCACCTGCCTTTTCTTTCACTTGTGTGGGCCAGATAATGGGGTAACTATTGAGAAGTAACAGGGTTTTGTGCAGGATACCAACACGAGATAAGTATGTGCAAGCACACAGACCACTAGATTCTCAGAGACTGGAAACATTCACATTTTGGAACAATGTCATAGAATTGCAAATATTTCTGATAATTCACGTGGCCATGTTTAAAGTCTAACGTTCATCAAGATTTACACAAATCCTTGTGAACTTCAGCCTGATCATTTATAGAAGCTCTCTGAAAAACTCTCAGAGCCATTAACAAATGATACATACTCTAATAGGACTATTTAGTAGCTGTTTCTCCTGCTTGATCATATGGACTCTCTCCAATCTTACACTCACTTGGAAAATACATTTGGCAATCATTTATTAAAAAACAAAAAAAAGAAGTCAGATTTTCTGCATTTTAAAGATAATGAAGTAACTATTTTCTGTTCTTAACTTCACCTTTCTCATTTGTTCTGTCTTTTTCTCTATTCTTACTTATCACCTACACAATGCTGTCTTACGTTTATCTCCTTTTCTTGCACTCCATCAGATCCTCTGTTTTCTTGGACAAAATAAATTACACTTTTAATCTCATTTACATAAGAGGTACAGCCTGCTGTGAATTCTTTCTCCTTCTTTTCAGAAAATACAATATAAAAAAAAGAACTATCCATTTTACAGTTCAGATAAAATAATTACATTTCATTTTTAAGAGACTCACTGGACTTTGGAAAGTGGCCTTTTTCAGGAGACATGGATTAAAAAATGCATGTAAATATAAATTCTCAGAATGCTACAAAGTGAAAACGTGATTTGGTTGTAAAACTACTTCCAAATTGCAATCAGTTCATATATGAGAGGATAACTTAGAGAAAAGAGTTAATTTGTGTCTAGTTAGGAAAAATAAACACTAAGGAGATTTTCTTTTTGGGCTTTTGAACTGAAACATGTAAGGAAGAAGACTGGCTGTGATTAAGATACTGCATTAGGACACATGAACTCTTTCAACCTCTACCACAAACTCCGGGGAGTTTTGGGCAAACCACCATTTCTTTCATTGTGGTTGTTGCTTCTGCAAAACAGGGGTAGTAATACTGTTCGGCCTTAAGTTGTGAGGATAATATTTGTGAGGTGTTCAGTTACTGTGGTGAAGGCCAGAGAAATAATTCAGTTTCTAAACAGGATTATTTTGACATATTGTTAAGAAACCATGAAAACCTGGAAAGGGGGAAGAGATACATGGTAGTAAGAGAAAAACATTAGGTTTACTCATAAATGGTGAATTATACATCAGATTTGGAAAGCTTCTGACCTGCCAATGGGAAATAAGTACAACATAACAATGACTTAGGCAATTAGCATTTTAATATTAATCTGGTAGACTATTCTCAGCAAGAACAGCTCACTAAGAGTTTTTTTTATACTTTCATATGTTTTTAAAAGAATAGGAGCTTGAAATGGCTAACCTAAATAAATTTTAACCAGGTCTAGCTGAAGATTTGTACCAATTCAGCTACACACATTTAGACAGATTTAGCACTCAACTTGAGTGACCTGACAATTTACTGACATAAGCTAACCAGATATAAGTAAACAAATAGCAGTGAAACCCCATGTGTCTGTATCCATTTAACTGACTGATATCAAATAGGTTTATTTAAACTACTACTACACGTTTTCTTACTTCGTCCCACAGCAGATAGCCAGAGCTTGGCTTCTGGTTGCTAACTTCTCTTGAAGAGCTTTGGCACAGTAACACACGGATGTGTCGATACGGCAGGTGACTAGTTCCGCCAGTTTACATTCTATCACTTGTATGCACAGCTGCTAATGTACCACAGGCGCACAGATGTGTAAAGGAGATAAAATATCAGCAGGTTTTCATATCTTTTTAACCACTATATAATATTCATGTACTGATAACTAATCATGTCTGCATAAACAATCGCGTTATAGGAAATTAATGAGTATTACAAACAGCCTTCATTTTGCACTGTTTATGTCATAAATTTTATCCTTTTATTTCTTACTACAGTAGTTTCACAGTATTAGTTTTACTTTTCTAGATTAAAAATGACTCTATTGCCAGACAGCATTGCACACAGGTGATTTCAAGCAGCTAAAAAAAGGAGAAAGTTAGTGTAAATTAACTCCCTTATATTCAAATAAACTGAAACTGATTTTAGCACTTAAAGGAATACCTATTTAAAGGCTTCTATTGATATCTCTTACACCACTGCCTCATTTATGTTTCTCTTCATGCCTTCTGGAATATTTCTATTTAAAACATAAAAAGAACCCCTCCATTTGTTATACTTGCTCTGTTTTTTTTTTTTTTTTCCCCCAAACCACAGTGGATTATGAACACATTAAAAATATAAATAACAATTTGTTAATTTTCAAGATTTTAGAAGTCATTTTCTACACTCTGCACTTTGAATCAGAAAAGTTAAAATAAATAGATTTAATTGTGCACATTATTGGTTTTCTTTACTATGCTAGGTCTGCATCTCAAGTATCTGAAGAAATACTACAATGCCATACATCAAAATGTAGCAGATTTGTAACCTCTTAAATGTAACCTCAGAAAATGATTACTAAAACTTCTTGCCAAATGTCTGAGTACTGACAGACTGCCCGTCCAAGTTTTCATCTGAAGTTTGCAAGCCAATGGATAAAGTCTAAAGTTGCACTTCTGATGTTCCAAAATACTAACAACTGCATCAAGCATGAAAGGCAATGGAAGTGCCAAGATCACAGAGCTCATGGTAAATATTTCTTTTAGTCAAAGGCTGACTGTTGGAAGAGAAGGAAAAAAAAAACCAAACCAGATAAAAGGAATCATGGATCAAGAGCTTCAGCTAAAAAGATTTAGTGGATTCATCCCACTTAACTTTAGCACTTAACAGCGAACTGCACTTTGGTGCCTTTAAGTTATAGATTCCCGTTATATGCACAAAAGGATAAAGTTTGGATGCAGATAAAAGATGGCAAAGAAGCTTGGTGTGCTATAATCCATAGTTTTGGACACAAAATGCCCTCTTTTTCACAGGTAAGTCACATTGACATATAAATATTTTTACTTGCTCTTTTCCTTGCTGGACCCTTTCCAAAGGTGATTCAAACTGCTAACCTAACAGACAGCAATTCGCTTTTGTGGTTTTCTTTTTTTGGTCAGGTTAGGTTTCTGTTTGGTGATCTGAATGGTCCCAGTGCAGCATAAGAGATGTGCCAGAGCTGGAGCAAGAGGAGGAGAGAAAAGGAGAATCAGGAGCAAAGAGGTAAGGCAGTGTTAGAGCTATTGGGTCAGCTTGGGCATCATGTATAATTTTATCTTGATTTATGCTTTCAAGGAACATCCTTCTTACTTGTGCTCCCCTTACTATGCAAAGACACTAGGGCAACAAGGGTCCAAACGTGGGAGTAAGCGCTGAAGTTAGAGTGGGAAGAATCAAGACTACAAGTCTTTTTTTGTGTGTGGTTTGGTTATCCACAGTTAAAGATAGAGGGTCAAAAATGTGAAGTGCAGCTGATTAAAAAGAGAACACAGACTACAAATAAAAATGCAAAAAAATCTGGATTTGAAGTATCCTTTTTTAAAAAAACAAACACTGATTACTAGAAAGTTATTAATGGGAGATTCCATTGTTCCTCTAAACAATGTTTTATGCTGTTCTGATGGATCTGGAAAAGCACTTAAACCCCCTATTGGTTATCTTGACAAAACACATAAAATTTCTTAGTCTGAAATCAGCTGCAAAATTTGGCTGTACTAGCTGTACTTGCTTTCATGCATGGAGCAGTTTACAAATGGCATCACAATAGTGCATACCCCAGTTCCTTCTGATAGCTCAAAGAGGGTGGAAGCACTGTGAAGGCTTTATTATGAACCTCAAAGAAGACAATCTCAGTGTGATCCTGGACATTGATCATTCACGATAACACCATTGAACTCCCTCTCCCAAATAGTGAAGTTTGCATTTATCCATATGAGGAAGACAAGAAATTTTATCATACCAATTTAATCTAAATGATCAAGCTAAATTAAAGTTTTCCATGTTAATTTACTAATTAATTCAGAAAAAAAAAGGAAATAGCAGGCCAAGAAATAAGTAAGAATTTGGGCCAAGAATATAGCCTAAAAATAAAAAGCTTCATTTTTTCTCCTTTATGGGCGGACTCAACCTTTTAAGAATGAGTAGAGTCAAATGACCAATTTTCACTTTAATTTTCCACAGCAAAATATAATAATCATCATCAAATTAGCTCTCTCCATAATTTGAAATAATGACCTATTTTATTACATGAATACCTAGTGTCATTTTTTTTCCGGTAATAAAAGAGCTCACATAACAGCCCTATATAAATTCTTCCAAGATTCAGAGTTTAATATTTAACCTTTTTCTTCCAAAATTAAAGGGAAGTAAGATTAAGCATGAATGTAAGTTCTTTATTTAAAAATGTATAAAATGCTCTAATTACCTCCAAAGCAAGCATTATGAATCCAGCTGATATCACAAGCAGATAAAAACCCCCAAGCCCTCAAACTCTAACATTTCATTAAAAAGAGTTAATACAGTCTGAGACCACACAGGCTGGAATACCTGAAGTCAAAACTGTATACTTATTGAAACATGTCGCTGTAAGACAGCATTGTTTTGGCATTTTGCTTGTACTTTTAACATACCTAAACTTCATTTTATGTTAACTATGAATATCTTGGGTTTATCTATTCAAGAAGGCTAATGTTTTTACTTGCAAACATGAGAGCAACAAGGTAATTCCTATCAAGACATGACAGTTCAGTATGCGCAATGACTAAACAAGACTGATAGCAATCATATTACGTGATAGCATGTACAGAACACGTAAACCCATAATTTATATTTTTTCAAATTGCATAAATCTGTATTTACAGATTGCATATTACTTTTATTTAAAAACACATACCTTGTCTAAATGAAGTTAAGTCTTTACTAACCCAAGATTAGAAAATCTGGATTGGTTTTTTTTCTATTACCAGGGATTGCTACTGTGAAATTGTGATGTTACTGCATATTTTCTTTTTTTTATTAAGATGGCAAAAAATTTTAGTTGAAGACTAACTCTATGTAAACTAAGTTGTCCTATCCTGTACAAAGATTTCAATACGTGAGATAATTGCCTTTTAGACAAATTCAAAAACTGTAAAACTACTGGAAGATGTCTGCATTAAAACTGAAAAATAAAAGGCTGCTTTAGGAACAAACAGAAATGACTAAAGTAAAACACACACACACACAAAAGCTACTTGTTATTCTCACACATTTTCCTAAAACAACTTTATTTTGTGTTTCCTAGGGGGGTTTTGTGTGTCGTACTGGTAGTTCATAATTTTCTTCCCCCAAACATGCAACTTCTAATGTTTCTTTTTCAGTATTTATATCCTTTTCTGCACAGGTGACTTGAAAAAACATTATCACTGTGAGGTAAAACAATATGTCTAATATGGCCTATTTTTAACAGATATAAGAAGAAATTTGACAAAACTGTAAGAATTTTGGAAAAATTTGCTCAATTTCTTAACATCCAGAGTATGAGGAACATTCAAGATGAACTCTGTTTCAGACTCCAGCATTTACTTTCTTTTTTATAGAGCCTGCCTCACTCAGCCTTGCTTGCATTGTTGGCCAAAGTTTGAAAATTTTAAGCAGTGAAATGACACAAAGCAGCAAACTGCTGCATATCAGGAATACTTTACGTGGGTAGTCACAGGGGCTAATGTTTGGATGTAAACAATGTCACATAGCTTTGAGGTAGAAATGTTATAGTTTTCGTACAAAACATTGTTAAATTTTACCTTTATTTATCTCTTTCTACTGACTTTGATCAGCTGCAATGCATGTTGGTTGAAATGACACTACTAAAACTAGGCACCCAAGGCGTAACTACTTGAGAGCGTAACTACTTGGGAGCAGTGCTACTTGGGAGAGGAGTAGGAACAGGAAATTTTGAAAGAAATTAATTTGAAATTAGCCTGCCAAGGGCCTATCATATTGGAAATTCCGAAAATTCACTACATGTTTATACAATTAAGTCATGTTTCCTCAGAGTATTTTTCATATTGTTAATGTAATTATATGATAATGCATCAATATATTGATAAGCCTTACAAATTCTTTAGAAATGCTTTAAATGTTTCCTATTACATTAATAGAGAGCAGTGGGTTTCATATAAACAAAAAAAAAAATAATCAAAATTCAAAAGAAAAAAGCAAACCCAAATATCACCCAAACCAAACATTTGCCTTAGTCTCAGTCTTGAATTTGAAATTTAAATATATGATGTGGATACGAACATCAGAAATAAGAGCTATTGAATGATTACTTCTGATGCACCTACAGATGACCCTGCCAGACCAATGACACCTGCATTTGGAAGCATCTTCAATTACTCTCTTCTGTAATAAGACTAGTTTAATCTCTATGCATGGAACTTCACAAGCACTACAACCAATTCAGAGAGTTAAACGCAAAAACTGTTCTATGAGGAAATCACATCAGACAATCACACAGTGTGATTCAGCATAGAAAGTAAAGAAGAACTTGTTTTCTTTTAACTTTTAAGGTGATTGTTTCACATTTGAGATCTGCTCTCAAGGAACAGAATTAGTACAGTTTTCACTTAAGTTGAGGCTCACTTGGAGTCAGCTGTCAGTGAAATTATTTTGGTTTGGTTCTAACAAAAATGGTTTTGTAACTGGTCAGCAGAGACAAACTGGTTTGGACCACTTCATGATATGGGTTTTGGTCTACTGATCTAAGAAGGGAATCTGGGGGAATAGCAAGGAAAGGAGATGGACGAGAACAGTTTTGGAGGTGGAGTGAGAGGACTTCAAGAGGTGCGTGGATAGTCAGTTTTCTATGGAAATAAAGGTATTAGAATGAGCAATAATGCAATCTCAGACAGGGTAATTTAGAGGAGTTGTAGAGTCCTTGAAAGAAATCTCCCCATCTTCTCCTCTCTTCCCAAAGAATTGAGAGGATATTTTCAGAGAACTATTGTTATAATGACTCTGTGATGATCTTTCTGAACAGGTAACTGGCTATTTAGGTCCCATCACTGTGTACGTATAACTTATGTTGTTTTTCCTCAGATTCAAAATTCTTGATTCATTAATGTTGTATTTTCTCTGCGAATCTTTGACAAATCGTTCAGCAGCTCTGGAAGATCATTTAACAGCTGCTCACAATCAGCATTTGGTTTTATAAGTTTAGTATTCTGTAGCTTCAGCAAACTTTCCATAATACTATTCACCCTTTTTCAGATCATTTGTGTATGGGACTCCTTCGGTAAACTTCATTTTTTTCTATCCTTTGTTTCAGACATTTAATCTGCAGAAAGATTTTCTCTCATACTCCATGACATTTTAGTCTCTTAAGATTGTTTCAAGAGGAATCTTGACAAAAGCCTTTTAGGAATCCCCATATAGAGCATTTATGTCTAAACAACACGATTTTGCATACTTTTAGATCTGAGAGGGTATTCCAGTAGCACTCTGACTCCTTGCTTAGATGAAACTCAGGTAAGTACAGAAAGAAGTACCCTGACTCTTGTGTGGATGAAAACGTCTAACTACTGTCCCGTTTCCTCTTCCCAAATCCTATTTTGGAGTTGAAAAGAAACTCAGATGTATGTACTGGAAATGAATTTAGCAATGCTTTTTCCAGGTTTTTGGTCTTAATGACTGGGGAGCAGTGACAGATACTGGGGCATGCTGTGGCACATGCAGGACTCATAGATTATGTGTATCAATTTTATCACCTTTATCTAAACCTTGTTAAATGCTTGCAAATGCTAAACGCTTTGCAAGGCATGTCTATTGTGTGCATAAGAAAGAACAGTAAGACTAAGCCATCACAGAGAATTGAGCAACTGAGAGTACAACTAAGAATACAACTGAGATCCTCCTGAGTGCCTGACAGACACCATCGCCCGTGTTTCTGAAAATGACACAGACAAAAAGACCCAGCAAATCAAACCAAAGTAAACCATTTTTTTCCCCATGGTTTAAGGCTGAGGAGAGAAAAAATGCACTTATGGTAGTAATGCTAAAACAGGAAGATTACCTCACGGTGATTTAGAAGTCTCTCCAAATCTGCTGCCATTTGATTCTTGACACGCAGCAAAGCTGTCTTTTCTTTATTTAAAAGACTGGTAGAAAGAGGAAATGCAGTAAGCAACAAATAATCTCCTTTAATCTTGTATTCTGGCTGAAACATGCATTTTCCAAAGCTAAATACTGGCAACAATGAAAATCTGCACAAGTAATTGTATCAAATGATCCTTCTCTATGTTCAAGCATTGAATTTTTTATAAATGGGCCTGAATGTATCGATACATACAAAATCTTGTTTTAGTCAAACAGAAATAGTATTCAAAATATTCATAAAATATGGGGTTGTTTTTTTTTTTTTGATTCTCTGAAGGGTAATTGAAATTATCAGAATCTTCTTTTATTATATCTTGGTTTCTTCTACACAGAATGAGCTCATTTTGTAAGCAAAGTAAGTTTCTTTATATCTACGCTTCTATATCAAAATGTGGTTTTCTTTGTGGTATGCACCACTAGTAGCAGCACAAGCTGTTCTCTCAGTATCACCTCTTTTTATACTACTGTATTTAGACATTTGAAAATAACAAATACAAGGAAGAACAACATCCAGCTCTCCCTTTTAGCTGTGTAGTTTCTGCAGAATTTGTAAATGTGTTTTTCACATTTTTCATTTTATATTCCAGGATAATGCATGAGATCAAGTGTGTCCTGTAAACCAAGTATGAAAACTCTTTTAGCACGAAGGCGTGCTTTATAGCACAATGTGAAGTTTAACTTTAATTGTTCTCTGTTTTCTTAGTTATAGAATATGAAAATTTGAAATGTTTAGCATGCACATTCTGATTCCAGGCAGCACTTCTAATATAATTAAACTTGTTTTCATATTTAGCCCCAACATCAGTTTCCAACAATAAACTTCAGACTAATGCTTGCATAATGCCAGTATATAATCTAGTTTGTTAAAACAGCCACAGAGATTTTCTTGGAAGACCAAAGTTATATATGCCATTATCACGACTTACTTAACTAAATAGGCTGCACAATATAAACTGAAACATAAATTAACAACTATGCTACATGCAATTCTGCATATGGAGTGCAAATATGCAATACTGAATACAGGTCAGGAGTTCAAAAGCAAATGTATTAAAATTTTATAAATGCAATGGAGCAATTACATATGTCACAAACACAAATTATTTAATATTCCCAGTATTTAATCCAGAAATGATCAACCAAATAAATCAACCTTTTCTTTAACTGACTGCATATCATCCACTTGTTTCAAATAAGCAACACCATCCTTTGCCCCTGAGAGTTTCTGGCAATTCCTTGCAAGCTCTGTACTGTAAATTATGACTGTCAATTCCTTCTAGGTATTCATTAATTCTCAGAAAAATTGTATGCTTTGGCCAAATTGTCTGAGTTATTTAAAAGGAAGGTAGTAAAATCTATTAAAACCTACAAAGAAATTTTAATATTTTCAGGAGTTTTATTTTCTGTGTCATTTTTAATTGTGATGAAATTGCTGTACTATTTTTTTTTCATGGGTTCATATGTTGTAACTTACTGATACGTCAGTTTTTCTTGGGTTCCTGTACTTCCTAACAGCATAAACCAATCCTTTTAGAGAATGACTCAGAAGCTTATTAGAGAAGCAATAATAAAAGTTCCTTTATGCCTTAAATAGTGTACTGAATAAGCATATGAATAAGCATAAACATCAGTGTTCATGACAAAACCAGAAGTTCATGTTCAAGGGTTCAATTTCAACTGCAGAAACAGAACCTATTCCAGTTATACTAGTTATAACTTCTGAAACAATACGGCATGACTGATCCATGTGGAGCAGTTCTAATTTTCTTTGTTTATGGTCAAATATAGGAATTAGACTGCTACATCATTCAGTAGCACTTGATGTGTTTTCTGTCATACATATGAATATAGAACTACCAAAGCACATGCAGACTTCAGATTTAGTAGTTTTGCAATAGTTATCCTTTTTCATTATCATAGATAGAAGGAAATAATGCATATACTTTTGAAAGAATACTGAATACACTTAACAGAGCGAGAAAGCAGTTACCAGACACAATCATAGAATCACAGAACGGTTTGGGTTGGAAAGGACCTCAAAGATCATCTAGTTCCAACCCCCCTGCCATGGGCAGGGACATCCTCCGCTAGACCAATGATAATAAGTGCACACCTGTAATGACAAAGTAAAGCAGAAACACCTTCAATTTTGGGAAGAAGACTGAACATTTCAGTCCCTGTTATGAAAACGTTCTGAACAGGCATATCAGCAGTCAAGGAAGTTCTACCTTTAAACTAACTTACGCTTCCTTCAAACAGTAGTTTAACCATATCCAGTTTTAATTGCAGTGTAACAAACCAGAGAGCAGCTTTACAGTTTGTTTCAGCTGACCTAAGTGAAAACTTGCTCAAAGATCATCCTTCCCTAACCACATACTGGTGATGCGCTCTTTGTGTTGATACTAGAAAATTTATGACCACATAAGTACGTCACTTCACTGACCTGGATGGAATCTGGAGTCTTTTTAAAGGTTATTTTTCACATGGATCATCAAAACAACTTGATTTACCATGTACAGTGGAAACCCACAGCTGAAGGTAAGGATAAGACTGCTCCATTTGGTGATGGAGTGCCTTAGTGGTCTTACTATGATTCTGAAACCACAATCTATGAGACCAGACAAACCAGCTTCTCACACCTGAGCTCAAGGGTTATAACTTTCATCTGAAGAGACAGGATCTTCTTGACCATCTTTAACTAACCATACTTTTAAATTTTCATGATACAGACATGTATTAAAGTACTAGAGTACTAGACACTAAAATCTTCCAATGACTTGTTCTGGAGTGAAAACATATGAACACTTGGGAGAAACTAACTGTGTTGCAACGATCTAATATCCCTGGAGTTATTTCACAGCACAAATGGCTGCTTTTACACTGCAGAGCAAGTGTAGACCATGGTGTGCTCCACAGTCGTGGTCACTGACTGCTCCATCCTGAGTGTGGAGAAAGTGCCCTTTGTGATACATCGTATAATCGTGGTCCCAAAAGTCCAAGTTGGAGAATTAACTGAAAAGCAGTACAGCTCCTGCTTTTTTTGTGTGCCTGTGTTTCCAGAAGAAACCAAAATGACTGGGAGGAGATTCAGTTTCATTCCATCGTGCCTTCAAAACCTAACCAGGTATGAACCCAGGTACCAGGAATGCAGGACTTACCACGGACTTGTTATATACATACAGCATATTGCTCATAGCAACCACTGGCTTGTTATGTTTCGCTTTACTCAGGATATGATATCCAAGCCAAGGTACCTTGGATATCATAAGTAAGATATTTTATGTGATTTGATTTTTCCGGAGAATCGAGACTAACATTTCCCAGTCTCAGACTTTTAAAGCCTTTTGAATTTGGGCAATTAAACCATCTTTTAAATCTGTGGTCTAAATACATAGCTACTATCCTGTTCAGAACCTTCTACTATTAGATGTTCTGGATAATATGCTTATGCTGCACACATTAAATAAACATGGGTTTATATATTACTGGGTTTTATTATTACTTCTATTCAGTTTGAAAAAAAGTAGGTTTCTTTTTCAGTGAACTGTGTACCCAAATGCTGTAAGAAATATGGATTGTACCTTTCCGTTAATTTCACGTTACAGCATGAAGTTAAAAACTGCATTTTACGTTCATAATACAAATATTACCATCAAAAAATCAAACACAGAAACAGTACATGTGAAGGATTTGTACATAAAGCTGCATAATTTAGGCACATAGTGCAGCTATCCCTTCTCTGCAATTTACAGACTAATAGCTCAGAGCAGACAGCTAATTTTAGGTCAAATTTTCTTTTTAAGCCATGTAGTTAGAGAGGGAGATATAAAAATTCTGCAAATAAAAGTTCTTTAGAAGAGAGAATAGATGAAAGATTTGTTATCTCTCATAGTGTGGCTAAATAACCACAGATCAGATTTTAAAAGGTATTTAGGAGAGTATTGCTTACTGATTTTAATTGGAGTGCTTCAGGTGGCTTAAAAACTCATCCAGGTACTGTCCAAATTGAAAAGAAATTACTTATTCAAATTGTAAAAAAAAAGAAAAACACACCCCCCCAAAACCCAAACAACTTTTAAAAAGTTGTAATACAGGTCAGAAAACATTAATTTGTAGAAAAAAAGAAATATATTTCTACAAATTTTGTTTGGAGCATTTTTCAGGTAAACTGCAGTAGTGTTGGAATAGATGATGCGTATTTCACAGAATGGTAATGTTCTCTAAAAAGCTCATTGCCCATTCTGTGATGGGAAAAACTCAGCTAACACAGTATGCTGAGCTTTATAATGTTTGGATGGCAATTAGAGAACCCAAAATGTTTAGGTAAGAAACATTTCAGTACATAGCTTCTTAGTGAGCAAAATCCTTGTACTGCTTCTAGATTTGCCGCACAGTTAGGCTTTTGAGTGCTTTTGGGTAAGCGAACCACTTTTAAAACCAGCCATTGGTACTGAGAAATTTGAGTAACTGCATTTAAAATAAATACCCTCTCTTTATGAATAAAGTCCTGTTTAATGTCTCCAGTTATTTATAAACCTAGATGTTTTTAGCAGAAAATTATGTACTACAACTACAATTACTTCTCTACACATATAAGAATGAAATTCAGAGATTTGTTTTCCCACAGCATGACATAGTTACAAGGCATTTCTTTTCAAAAGGAGTGCTAAATGTGATGTTTTCATTTCTGGTTGAAAAACTATGAGCTACAGAGATCTCTTTATAGTAGGAAGGAGTCATCTTTGTACATACCACTGCTCTTATTAACTATTGCTATTTACTTTTATTAATAAGAGTGCTATGTGCACTAACATAAATGAGAGGCTACTTAACAGAATATTTTGAGATATGTGGGCCACCTATAAATTCATCCCACAGATGCCCCGTCACTCAAGAGCAGAGGTTTTGTATCCAAAGCATATCTGCAGGTGCATGGCTACTGCAGTGCACAAGCACACGAGGTGCTCTGCTCCCAAGGACCACCTTGGTTGTCTCCACGGCCAGGTGCCAGCACAGCCTAGGAGAATTCTAACGGGGTGGGAAGGAGAGTGGTAGTGAACATATGTGTGGGCAACATCTGATGGAGCTTCAGTTACCCCTGAACAACCTCTCCTTTTATCTTTGAGTGGTAACACACTTGTGCCTTCACACTTGAATCTAAGCAGTAATGTCACACACCTGTAATAACCTGAAGATGAGTCCCTGAGCTGTTCATGCAAATAATCAACAGCAATGACAGCTGCTCAGCTAAGCAGTCACCTTGACCACAACAGCTCTTGCAGTTTGCAGTGAAGATATGGCTAAAGATCCACAGAGCTGTGTGAAAGGTGTCCAGAACAGACATACTTCTCAGCAAGCCATCAAAGTAGCTCCAGCTCTGGTGGAATATACTATAAGGCCTTGATTCAGCCTGGTCCCTATTTTGACTATTCCTCTCCTTTTAAGGAGAGGTTGGATGGGGCTTTGAGCAACCAATTCTAGTGGAAGATGTCCTTACACATGGCAGGGGGGCTGGAACTAGATGATTTTTAAAGGTCCCTTCCAAGCCAAAGCACCCTATGATTCTATGATTCAGTTTGACAGCTATTGAAACAAGCAACCTTGAGTACCGAATAGTCCTTCCAAGGGAGTAAGACATTTTGATAGGGAAGATCTGAAAGACAGCCTTAGCTCTAGAGGTATGACTCTTAAGGATAAAGGCATATAAGCTGCTCTGGTTAAAGTGAACTTTGGAGACCACGTTGGAAGGAAACTTGGATGGATCTGCAAGACTTCTCAAGAGTATTATATCAAAATGATCTGCCTGAATCTGTTCCACTCCTCTTGTGGAAATAACTGCTGTCAGAAATGTCACTTTCATAGAATGATGCAGTGTGCAGAATCCTGACTGCTCCTGTTGACTGTCAAGGGGTCACATTATAAGTCATTCAGGCCATTTTGTGAAAATTGGTAAAAATACAGCACAAAACCACCCACAGCCCAAACTAAGGATATTGCTGTCATAGATAGCCTTCCTCATAGTTGCCTTCCTCTTGTGCCGATTTCATCAAGACTGTCTATTTCATCACAGAATCAAAACCACACCCAATAGCAACCAACAGCCTTCTCAACAGACAAGGAAATACAAAGCACTGCAGGTTGCTGCAAAACATTTGTAAGGCTGCGAGAAAGCATTGACTCATCATCCTGGGAAAACTGCTGGAACCTAACCACCCCAGAAGGACTTTTAAAAAAGATTATTGGCTGTCGTCACTGTGCACAGAAGCCAGTTACGGATTAAGTCTAAAAAAGTAAATTCACTTGCAAATTAGTTCTTGCTGATCCCTCCATGCTCAAATTAAGTGACAGGTGATAGAGAACTTTGGCTCTGGTAACACAGATGTGACTGCTCTGCTTCGGGAATCCATGATTTATACAATGCAGAACCATCTCTCTTGATGAGCAGTTGAGATAAAAACGCAACATGAAAAGAACGCTCCTCCACCATAGATTCTGTACACTAAACATGAAGGAAGGAAAAGCATGATCAAGCATAGGGTAGCTGTGAAGATAAAAGTAAGTATTCAGTCTTGGCTGTCAGGGTGCAGGCATATAAACATTATATTAATTTGTCTACAATCTGGTACTCAAATATAAGATTGTTTAAAAAAATTATATTAAAAAAATCACTAGTATTTTTAAAGGTCTGTCTGAAAATAAGAATTTGAATATAATTTTTCTGTTAGCTGGCACTTGTGAAATTGTTTTCTAGAAATAAAACTAAGGCATGTATTGTATGCAAAATTTTATAAAATAATAATGTATTTTGTATAACTGTAGCATAAATTAAACCTCAACTTAAAAGGGCTACTGCAGAACTTCAGTATTAACTATTAATTATAGGTAATGGTTGAAAAAAACATTTCATTTTGAAATGACTTTACAAATACTGGCTTTTTCTCTTAGCTCTGAGATACAGAGAAACCAGGCTTCATAAACCATGTCTAGTGTTTTCACTACTACTTTTCTAAAAGCATCAACATTATCTGCAGAATTTAGGGCCCTCCTTGAGGAGCACTAATTCTCTGAACTCATCCTCTCAAAAATATTCCACACACAAACCCACAAAATGCTGTTTAATAAACTAAGAAAGACGAACAGGAACAGTGGTCTAAATCTTTTGATCCAGCAGAGCTTCACTTGGCATATATTTGGTAGGGATTATCATTAATTTACTTAAATCCCATTCTGATTCAATTCTGGAATAGCTGGGAGCTAGACTGGTCCACAAAGTAATCTGAAATCACCTAAAGGATATTTTAATTTAAAACTTTCAGCAGCAGATTCCAAAAGGCTACCCTCATGACAAAAGATTGCTGGAATGTAATGATTCTCTGGTTAGAAATCCCTTCCTCGAACCTTCCTCTCACTTATGGGAAAGCAAAGGACCAACATTATCAATTTTATACCAGATTATGATTTGTCCCACGCTCCAGGGAATATCAGCTAACAATTTAGGACATTTATTTTAAATGTGGTGTAATGAATAGTAAAATTAGGGACTACTGATATGTACCAAAAGCCCTAAGACATTAGGCTGTTTCCAAGAATTTCACTGGCCTATGAAACTACAGCAAAGTTGAGGCAAAATTATGATAAGGGAGCAGTAGTTATTTTTAGTTTACAAGGAATATTGGAAACTACAGGAAAAAACTTCTTACCAAAACATTTGATGTGCAAAGTAAGTGCTTTTTTGCTACAAACCCATGAAGGATAAAAATATTTTTTTGTCAGACCACACTTTCATTTACAGAAACATAGGACTAGTGGCGAGCACACCCCAGCTCACCACAGAGTACTGCTGGTATGTTTACCATCAATGCTCGCACTATGGTGCAGATCCATTTTCTTCCTTAACCTCAGGCCCTTTAAGATGCCAAAAATTCCCTTTATAGTTAATGGAGAGTAACAAGCATCTCTAGCAAATGACTCACTCCATCCAAAATCTGAATTGCTTTTTGGAGATGCCACTTCCTCCATGAACTACTAAGGAAAGCTGACATGACTAAGTTCCTAATTTAGGTGCCTTAATTTGTAAGCTAAATTTAGGAAGAATATCTGGGCATACAGATTATTTGTAATGAGCCATAAAAACTCAAAAGAATCAATGTTAATAATGCATTTAAGTTCTTATATATTTTAATGGCATGAAACATACACTTTCAGAAATTACTTTACCTGTCTATTTCCTTTTTTTCCCTAGCTTTCAGGAGACTTTTGGACAACTATGTGAATAATGAAAGACATTTTCATGTTAATGTAATTTAAAAATTCACTACTGACCCATTCTTTCATTATTTTTTTCACAATGGGAAGGTAAGACCCTGCATATATAGAAAACATTGTGATTTTTCATCTCCTGGAAAATATAATTTACATTTGAAGTTTTTCTTATAATATATCAAGTCTAGGAAAATAATAAAAACACTTCATTGTGGAATAAAAAAGATCTATTCTTACTGAATCAAAACACTCTGAATAGATACATATGTAAGACAGTATGTAGGATAAAGTATTTAGCTATGTTGAGTCCTAATTTTTCTATTTTTATTGCTTCAACAGATTTGTTGGAAAAAGCTTGTATTTTTCATGTAATTGCTTCATAATACATTCACATTAATGCTTCATAATTGTTACCATATGCATTTCCTAAACCAAGATATGACATAAACACCTAAGAGTTAAAATGCTAATTTCTCTGTAGTGCAGTGGCACACAGCTATCCACTTCCTTGAAAATCAACGGGCAGATTATTTTATAACAGCTTACATGGGAAACAGATGTTAAACATAGTTTATAAAGCTATATGATAGTGGGAAGTTGTTCAGTGGTCAGAGAGTTCTGACAAGCTGAATATAACAGCAAATCAGAGAGTCTCCACTAGAGGAAGTCTGCTTGAGTTATGCTCAAAATACCCTTTGCTGGTGGACTAGTCTATTATTTTTCACAGACTTTATTTCTTTGTTTTTACTTTTGTACATCTGATGTGTCATTCTTCCTTTTACTCTTCTGAACTTCCTCTATTTCATGAGATCTCTTCTCAACTCCAAACTCACTTTAAACCTGGCTATCATTGCTGCTTTTCCAAACCTAACGCCTCTTTTCTGACAGTATGAGAGAAATCAGATGACAGGGTTCCAGCATAAAGACTGAACTTAGTTAATGATGGAGTGTCAACATCTACTTTATGGCAAATAACATAATTGTTTTCTAATGATAAATACATAAGTGATTTTACTTTGAGTTTAAAATAAAGGAACAGTGACTTAATTACCTGACATCTTTTTCGAGTTGTGTAATATGTTCTTTCTGTAGACTTATTTGAGAATCTCTCTGTTGCACGGTTTCAATGAGGTATTTGTACGGCTGTTGTACTTGACTCAACAAAGAATTTGCTCTGTCAAGCTGCCAAAAAAAAAGAAGTATTACTATTACAAGTTTTATAATTTATAAAGCACAATTACTTGATTATTATTGAATTATTATTGGATATTATTATTACCAATTGCATAATAATATTAAAACCAAACCTGTTATTTCACACACCCCCCCCAAACTACCCTCAAATTACTATCTAGTACATGATTCTCTCACTTTTCTGTTCTAATTGTACAGTATTTTCACCGCAATCATACTACCACTCTCTACACTTCCCTAATCTGCATTTTCAAGAGTTTTAATGCAACAGCTTCCATTGATGAACAAGTATAGACAAGGCCTCTGTTTCTTCTCCTTATTGACCACAAGTGACTTTTTAAAAACAGTATATTATTACGATGGAATTTCAGCTCAGAAATTGAATCTAAATAAAAACACAGTAATAATAGAAGAAAAATTCCCCTTCATCTAATCAGTTACTGTATTATCAACAACGAAATCCAACACGATGTTTATAAGAGTAGTACAAAATAACTGTTATACACATAAGTAGGAAATAAACCTTTCTAGCTGTACTCCCTGAACAAATTGGGATCACTACATCTAAAAAGCTTGCATGATATGCCCTGCATCTTGAGAAATATAACAAGATCATTCTCTAACACACGTACAGAATTGAGATCACCCATCAAGATTTAGCAGTTTCAGCAGCTAGAGTACATATAAGTCAAGAATACCAACCAGATTCTTTAAAAAAGAAATTAAAATCTTTTAAAGTTTAGATACAAACTGGTGTAATGGAAACTCAATGGAAAATGGTTAAGCTTTCCAATTAGTTTATAAAATTTCTGAATAGATTAAACAATCTGCATTTGCCAAGTCAGACTCAGGAGCCAGTTGTCCTATTTTGTGTTGTTCTGAACATGCAGGGAAAAAAACCCAAACATCTTCCTACAGACCTAGCTTATATAAATAATATTTCAAGACTTTCCTAAAATCAGATTTTTCTCCTATTTATAATTTTCAAAACATGAGACTGTTTCCTTCCTTCTTTCTCTGATTCCATTGTATTTTTACTGCAGTTTTACTTCTGCCCTCTATACTCTGTCAAACATGCAAAGAATTTGTAATGGTTCACATTTATTCAAAACCAGAATATAGACAAAACTTTAATTGCTCACCTTACTGACCTTATTAAAAGGGGAGTTAACTTCACCTCATGTTGCAAAAAGTGAAATGAAAGACAATAACATTGCACTTCTTCAAATTAATGCAAATCCTTAAGTACATTAGTTCCTTCAAGAAATACCTATTCTAGCCAACAGTGAAATTCCAAGTTTATTGTAGAGAAGCAAAAAAAAAGGAGGCAGTCATTTTCTTGAAGAAACCAATTATCTTCAATAAATTGACAGGCAATTAAAAAGGCTATTATTTTTCTAAGAATGCAAGCTATCAAAAAAGATCTCTTTCAGGAACACAAAAGATTCTTTACATGACAAACAAGTAATTCCAAGACATGGAGTACGAATCCCTAGGATGGTCTAAAAATTGCAGTATAAAACCTTGAGGCTGCCATAATCCAACTGATCCTGTTTGGAATCCTGTTCTTGATAGCCTAAGAACTTTCAAAGGATGCTGTCATCACAGTGTGAAGTTCCTCATTGTTCTTGCTGATAAGAATTAAAGTACTTCAGCTGGAAAGGACAAGTGAGGTGTTCTAAGTTTGGTTTGATGCTGCTAAGCCATCTATTAACTTGCTAACTTTACTAGCTAAAAAGCATGCTGCTGTTACGAAAAAAGGCTATCCCTTCCCTCTCAGTGGTGGTGCTTTGCTGCCTGTTTGATTCTATAAACTTGAAAGAGGTTGTCATTACACTGTAAACAATTAAGCATTAAGCACATTTAATGGATCAATTTTACTAATATACACACGTATATAAATTAAGCATTATCCTCGAGCAAAAGCATTAATTTTTGTAAGCAACTTTGATTTCTTTCTGCCTTAATGTACAAGATTTACTTAAGTATTTCTGTGTCATTCTTTTAAGTGATAAATCTAAAACCTTGAAACTGGACATTTATTATTTATCCCTGAATGGACGTTTCTATCAAGCTGAAAGATTTCACCATTTTTCAGTTTGATCTATACTCTTTTTCAGAGTGAGATGTAAACATGCTTTTGGTAAAAATGTTTCAATTGAGGCTTACAAAAAGCATAAATACAACGGCATGATGAAGGCTCAAAAAACCATTCAGCATCAAGCAAAAAAATCAGCTTAGTTAATTTCTTCATTTAGGATATCACTTTTACTGTATACTGGCACAGTATTTGCTGTTTAAGTCACAGAAAGACTGTATTAGCCTTCTAGACACAAGACACTGTATCCATCGGTTCTAGCACTATTGTTGAAAACCTCTGCAAAGTGAATTTATTCCAAAATTCAGATTGGGCACTAAATGTAGTAGTTGCAGATCGCTACTTTGCAGAGCCTTCCACTTACTTAAACTGAGACTAACATGAAGTAAGTGGCAGAGGCAATAAACTGATTATCGCTAACTGAGGATCTTTCTGGGATCAGGTCATGAGAATTTCTTTATTCTGTTTGTCCTAGACATGGTCAACAAACCTTCTATATTATGAAATAAGTCTCAATACCTACTTCAACATTGCAGGTCACTCACTATACAAAGCAACAGAAAGAGGATTTTAGGGGAAAATTCCTTTCTAATGCTGTATCACAGATGTGAAAATAGATAGGACCCTGCAGTTAAATAAAGCCTGACAAACTATAATGGGACTAACTGAAGACTGACAAGTGTTTTTCAGCAGCTCAGTTTTTTCATGGGGTTCCAACTTTAAAGCAGGTACATTATATCAGACTTCCATTAAATGAAGGCAATCATGGAGAAGTCAGTATTTTCTTCTTGCTAATGCTGGACTTTCCCAGAAGATCAGTATGATTCCTTTCTATAAAGTTCAACAACAATTGATTGAGGACAGTCCAAAAAAAAGAGTCTTAGAAAGAGCATCTATTGTCACTATTGAAATCTTTTTCTTCTCCACCCTCCTTTAAAGAGCTTAAAAAAAATGTTGTATCATAAATACTGCAGTGAAATACCAGTATTTAATACAATTTCAAAAGAAAAGTTGGTCCAATCACTTTGGCATCAACTTTCAACCCATATTCTATATTTCATCTAGATGACTGAACAAAATGTCAATCAAAAGAATAATAATAGGCTATTTGAGCATGCTGTAGTCTACAGGATCTCTGTTTTACTCTTTCAAAAAAAATAAATCAAGACAGACGATAGCTTGGAGTAAAAATCGTAGCTCAGGAGATGCAGTGAAGACAGCAAACAGAAGCTTAAGAACTTTATATAAAGAAAGATAATAGATAGCAATCAGTATAAAATATGAAATACACATAATTTACATCAGGAGATACAACTTCAAGGGGAAAGTTGATACTAGCAGGCATAGAACACTTAAAACTAAAAAAAATGGGAGCAAATAAAACCTAGAAACAGTACAAGACCTTATTGCAGAGATACAGTAAAACTGTATATAATACTGAAGAAAACACAGAAGTTTTCAATAAATTTTTTTTGCCCTGTTTGCAAAGAAGTCAGATGATCAGTTTGTATAAATGAGAATGATGAACTATTTTCCAGTTCATTAAAAACAAGTGTATGCTCTTTGTACACATATTGAAGGATGGCAGGCAGAAAGGCTTAAGTAATTATCAAAATGGCCTATAATCATAGGCAATTTTTTTTTTTTTAAAGAAATAAATAAATCTGATGAAGCATTCAGACCTGAATGCCAGACATGAGTTTAATAGAAAGCAGGTCTTAAAAAGATTTTATTTAACCTTACGACTTTGATGTTAATAGGCTTAGTAGCTGTGTGTTAGCTATCTACAAGACATCTAACATCATCCTGGATGACATTCTGATTTAAACTGTACAGTTATATGATAAAAGATCAAGAAAGGCCTACATGACATCTCATGGGAGAATAAAAATGAGGTGAAGATATTCTAGTGGAATTTTGCAGGAATTTGAACTAAGGTCACTGGTACTGAGTCTTTCATCACTGATGTAGACAGCAAATATAAAACCACTGTGGGTAAGAAACGTATTGAAGTGGAAATCAGACAGATTTAAGTGGGAAATAAAGCATAGATTTTATTAATGATAGTGAAAGAATAATGAGAGAGAAAAATACCAAGGATAACATTGGATTTACAAATCTCTTGATGTCTTCTAGTCAAGAAGATTTGAAAGTTATGTATTAGTCAAATACGAATTACTAGAATATACCTAAGAAGAATCCATAGTAAATTGTAGCATTGGTTAAGAAAAAACTGTACAAAAACTTCACTGTTTATGTATCTTTCATTGAAATAATATATATATATTCATATATATACACATATAAAATACACGCAATTCATGTAATTTTAAAATATGTATAAAATGCAAGTGAGGCACTTGAGTGTAGTTATCCCAATTTATAATTACCATGGCTTTACAAATCAAACTTTTAACCACATTCCTGAAACAGTCAGTCTAGAAATTCCATACAGTGGCAATATCTAATAGCAAATCTAGAAATTCTTTCCTTCGTAGGAGAAACTTAGAAGATAATCTTAAAAATATTTCAAAAAATTAGTTTGCCCTAATTCTGGGAGATTTTAAGCTCAGTTTTGTTTAGTGTTTGTTCTCCATGTCAATGTAATATGGGATTTCAGGTTTAAAGAATTTTAAAAGATCATGAAATTAAACTCATTGTAACAATGTAAAAAACAAAAAAAAAATAATTTTAGCTTTTTTAAAAAAGCAGCTTATGTTAAACATTCCCTAGATTTGTATATTCAAAAGACTCAAGAACTGAACAATGTAGAAAAGGATTTCCAGAAATATCTTCAAAAGTAATTTAAGAGAAGAGTTGTGTAAAAAGTAACAAGATATCCATTGAACAATTAACTATCAAACAGAACAAACCAGTTTGGCTAGCTGGTCTGTTCAAAAATCAGAACATTGTCTGTCTGGCTTACAGTCTTGTTCAGCCTGTAAAGTAATCCCTCTTTAGATTTTCATTTCAAAATACAATATAAACTTCTTTGAAAACGTTTAACATATAGTTTTGGTTAATTATGAGGCCATTTTTTTACATCAAACAGATAATAAACACTGTTTAGAAAATATTTCATTTTATGAACAGCTGTTCTGCAATGTTTATAGCCTCTACAGATTTGATTTTTTTATAACAGTGATTTACCTCTTGTGAAATCTGTGTTACTTGTTCCTTCTGATGTTCCAGATCTTTTACAAGCAACGAGTTTTGCTTTTCTAGCTGCAGTAACCTCCTTGCCAAGTGAACACTGTGCCAATAAAAAGCAAACTCAAGTTGAATTTTTTCCAAAATATGCAAAAGAAATTCTCACATTTATACTTCAGAACTTGATTGCCTAATTTTTCACCAATGCTTGAATACTAATATGTATAAACTACATAGTGAAATGTGCAGAATGGTCAAAGTTAGAAAAACAATTAAAATATCGCAAAATTTAACAGCACTGAAATAGTATTTCCACAGCCATGCCATTGTAATATTTTTTACAAATAATTACTTATATAATTTGAACAATACTACACAATTGCAGTAATCATGTTAAAATGTTTCAACTAATGATGAATATTTACTTTTTAGCAACTTTAGGGAATCACTGTAATTGGCTTCCCCCTAATTTTTTTTTTAAATGCACATTAATATACATTTTGTAGTGGAATACTAAAAAATGCAGTATTTTATCATTTTCAAAACAGGGGCAAAATTATTTCATCTTACATTCAATATGCTAAATAATTAAATGTTATTGCCACTTTTTTTTAAAAATAAACTTACGCATATCCAAAAATTAACTTAGAAGTAAAGAGAAAGGATTATTGATTTTCTTAAACACCCTAGCTAAAAAATTAGATCCACAACCTCTTGCATGTTTCAAGTCCAAAGCCAAAAGAGTTTATCATCAATTCAACTGCATAGTTCCATAGGCAGCACTAGGAAGGTTCAGTATGCAATTACAGAGCCTAATTCCAGATATCTAACCTAGTCTTTGAACCTGTTATTAATCATTTAGTCCTATTCAATATAGTCTGTAGAACTTGATTATATTACACTAAAATGGACTCCTGGATGCTGAACTGAAATGTACTCCAAACTCCGTTCACTGTATTGATTAGAACTAAATTGGTTATAATGGGAGGTTATATGCCAAGTCTCTGTGTTAAACCTATAATAAGATGTCTAAATTTATGTATGCTGTAATGAATCCTGCCATCTTTGTGGGATTCAGCAGCTTGGTGGCTTATTATCAAAATTGTATCTAGAATATTTATCACTGTACCCCTCCGTGTTAGGTACTCTAGTCACCAATCTCTTTCACAACATGACATGGGAAATTCAGAGCTCTAAAAATGAGGAAGATACACAGGGCTAATATCCCTTTTTAGTGTGCCTCAACCACTGGACTAATGGCTCTCCACAATAATCTATTATTCCAGTCAAATGTGTGCCATTTTTCAGAAACTTGTGCATTGAAGAAAGGGAGAAGTCACTCCAGTTCAGATCTTAGACTCTCAATGCTTACCATCCATAAACTGAACATATAAGACTGCTAGTCTCCAAATAATGGAGAGCCAAGTGTTATCCAGTTCTTGACCATGATCCTGAATCTGTAAGAGTGTGAGTGGTCTAAAGCAGACTGACAGGGAGATTATTATTACTCTTAACCTGAGGCTTAGAGTGTGTAAAGGCAGATGAGTGTATAAACGTTCTCTGAAAATTTGCCCAGTCGTAACCTCCACCTTCTCCTCAGTAAAAGATAATACACTTTTAGATTTGGTAGAAGTCTTATTCTTCTTCACTTGTGTTATGAACCTACCCTTTCATACAATTTTTACTTTCACCTTGTATGAGAGGAATTACCTGGAATTCTCAACAGCATTGACTAAGAGGTTGGTTCTCTCAGTTACATCTCCATGGAGCATTAGACTGTGTAAACAATAACTGAGATAAAGAGAAATTAATTCTCCAAACTAGTTATATGGATTTTTATTTAGGAGTTATGAGATCTACTACAAAAGAGAAATGAGCTACTTCTCTGATATTTCTAGTTAGGGATCTTATATGTTAGCTATTAGAGTGCAAGGGAAAATGTGGAAAACTTCCCATGGCAACTTTGGGAATGAAGCCCATCATAATTTTCCCAACTACAGCTATTCAGTGAACTTGACTTGAATTTGCAGGTATTTAACGATAAACACAAGTATGTCTTTCAAGTATGCTTGTCAATGTTTTTTGACTACTTTAAATTTAAAGCAAAGGGACAAAAGGATTGATCTGAAAAGATGTCTTATTCTGGAAAACTTTGATTCCTATTATACTAGAAAATTATGCAGTGCTCAAGAATGTGATCATTTATTGTTAGAAAACCACTAGAGTGTTCCTGGTAGTATTCTGGAATTTACTCATTAACATTCTCCCAAATGGGAGAGGTTGGTTTTATGGAAGTAGGCTACTACATGCCATTTGGTGTTGATGCTTCAGAATGTTCCCAGGCATGTTTAATTTACCAGCATGTGTGTATGGTGCCTACGGCCGAAGTAATGGAATAGTTGTTTCTGGCAAGTAGGCAAAGAGGTATAGAACCCACAATACACTATGCTTGAACAGGTCGTTTTGTACAAAGTTTCAGAGGCTGAAGTGCATACTGTGAACTTAGAAGATCTCTTCGTTTAGGATCCCGTATGTCTGGAATTAAAGAGCAGGTAGTGGACTCCAAAAAGAAGATTATTCACATTTGCAATAGATTCTCTTTCCTTAAGCAATCCTAGAGTGCAGAAGACTTACCTATGTTTCTTTAATGGCTCTAAACATAGAAGTTGGTGTCACAGAGACTTTGCTTTAAAGCTTAGGGAGCCAAAGGCATCACACACATTTTCTGCATGGCAGTTTTCCTTTAAACAGCAGCAAGTAAACTATACACAGACTTTTATGGCTGTTGTGGTTTAGCCCCAGCCAGCGGCTGAGCACCACGTGGCTGCTCGCTCACCCCTCCCCCACCAGTGGGATGGGGAGGAGAATGGGAAGAAAAAGGTAAAACTCGTGGGTTGGGATAAGGACAGTTTACTGGGACAGCAAAGGGAGAGGACAATAACAATATTTATAACAGAATATACAAAGCAGGTAATAACACAATGCAATTTGCTCACCGCCAGGAACCTGATGCCCAGCCCATCCACAAGCAGCAACCCCTCCTCTTCGGCCAGTTTCCCCCTTTATATACTGAGAATGATGTTTGTACTGGGTTTGCGTGGCAAGCTTTTGGTAGCGGGGGGAGCTACAGGGGTGGCTTCTGCAAGAAGCTGCTGGAAGCTTTCCTGTGTCTGATACAGCCAACGCCACCTGGCTCCAAGT
>VXBL01000555.1:170483-181303 GCA_013400195.1 Aramus guarauna
TGGAGGACTGTCTCCCGTGAGAGGGACTCCACACTGGAGCAGGGGCAGAGTATGAGGAGTCCTCCCCCTGAGGAGGAAGGAGAGGCAGAAACAACATGCGATGAACTGACCACAACCCCCGTCCCCCCTGTGCCGCTGAGGGGGGAGGAGGTAGAAACCAGGAGTGAAGTTAGGCCTGGGAAGCAGGAAGGGGTGGTGGGAGGTGTTTTAAGATTTGATTTTATTTCTCATTCCTCTACTCTGTTCTGTTTGGTAATAAATTAGATTAATTTCTGTCTTAGTTCAGTCTGGTTTTCCCATGACGATAGCTGGTGAGTGATCTCTCCCTGTACTTATCTTGACCCACAAGCGTTTCGTTATACCTTTTCTCCCATCTAGTTAATGAGGGGAGTGATAGAGTGGCTCTGGTGGGCACCTGGCCTCCAGCCAGGGTCAACCCACCACAGTGTCATATGGTATGGAACATCCATTTGGCTAGTTTGGGTCAGCTGTTCTGGCTGTGTCCCCTCCCAGCTTCTTGTGAAAATTAACTCTATCCCAGCCAAAAACCAGGACAATGTTTTTTTTTATCTTCTTAACTTTAAAAGTCCGAAATGTGCAACACCATTATGAAGGATTAAATCAGTATTATCTTCCAATGCCTTTTGGAACAAAAGAGGACTATATGAGGCATCCTGACAGAGCCACTTCTAAGCACATCTGAAATCCTGGCTTATTGATCATCAGGTTCACCATTCAAAGGTGATTTAGCAGAATTCTTTTATATGCAAATAATCTAAAGTGAATGTAATAAGGTGGAGAAAAAGAAGGATCTAAGCTGAAACTCAGAAAAGTTCCCAAACCTTTTTGATAAAGGAGGAAGGAACTGAAGTTTTAGGAAATGATGCTACAGAACTCTCAACAGTCTCCTAAAACAAAGATACAACAGGGTTATAGAGTGTTTTGCCCCCCCCTTTTTTTTCTTCTTCTTGAATTTTATACAATATAAAAAGAAATCTTACAAGGAAACAATCTGAAGAGGCTTAAAAACGTGAAAGAGTAAATTAAGCCATGCCAAAGTTAAGTACTACTTAAAATCTTTACGAGTTTTGTCAGCAATATGTAACGCAGTGCAAAACAAGTCTAATCTGATTGACAATCATATCAACAACACTTACTTGAAAAACAAATACAAAGAACAGAAGAAATAGTATGTGGCCCACAAATCTTTGTTGCAAACATGAACAGACCATCATTTGCCCTTAATTCTCATCAGTAACTCTTGATGTTAAATATACTTTGTCATGGAGAAGGTCAGGGTTGAGAGGACAAAAACAACTAAACAAACTAATACTTGTGGTGAAAAACAGCTATACATGACAAAAACTGCACTTCCAGCTCCTGAACGCTAGAAACGTACACTGTGAAGCTACAGTACATGTTCACCCTGTCTTTATACTCTTCTTTGTGTGTCTACCAATGATGGTGGAGTTTCTTATTTTGGTAGGAGACAGCATGGTCAAAGTTTACCACTAACACAAATTATGGAGTTAACTTTCCTGCATTTTATTCATAGAATCATAGAATGGTTTGAGTTGGAAGGGACCTCAAAGATCATCTAGGTCCAACCCCCTGCCATGGGCAGGGACACCCTCCACTAGTGCAGATTGCTCAAAGCTCCGTCCAACCTGGTCGTGAACACTTCCAGGGAGGAGCCATCCACAACTTCTCTGGGCAACCTGTTCCAGTGTCTCACCACCCTCACAGTGAAGAATTTCTTCCTAATATCTGTATCCTAATATCGCCTCTGCCAGGCTGGAGACAGGATTCTGGAGAAAATAATCACATTACTCTGACCTGATACTGTGAAGGATGTGGAATCTCTATCCATAGAGAAAATTAAAACTTAGCTGGACAAGCTCTTGAACAATTGGATTTGCTCTGAGCATGGTGTTGTACCCTACTGACCTCCAGATGTTCTTTCCAACCTAAATCATCCTACTATTCCATGATTCCACACTTAGGTTACGTTTTCTTTGTGTACTATCTATAAGTATTTTGAATAACAGCAAAAATTTTGCTGTGGTCTCAGTTTAAAAATATTATAAATAAATCCACATTCCCTATACTTCGCAGTGAGTTGCTGCCTTTATGTTCACAATGATCCATTCAAATGTCACTATCATTTCTTAAAGACAATGCTTAATACTATTTAAAAATGACTATGATCAAGAGGTATGTTGTTCAGTCTACATATCATTTTTATCTATCGATCAAATGGTATCACAGCAAACTAAAGAAATATAACTGGAATCAGATCCTGTGTCTGTAAAGATGAAATAGTGATGCTCTGAAACCTTGGCCTTCTTAATTTCCTGACAGACGTATTTTTGTTACAATTACATATAATCATTTTTAGGGTATTAAAAACTTATTTCTTGTTACATAAATGTAAACAACGTTACTAGTCTATTTTTACATCTGTTTAGTTTTACACGATTAAAATTCATCTTTCTGAAAGACAAGGAAAAACATCTTAAAATGACCTACAAAAATATGTAGATGCTCATTTATATTCATCAACCACATTAACAGGTCCTAGTCTTCATTCTATTCCTGTATACTTAAGTCATTAAAAAAGCCTCTTTATGTTAACCAAACTGGCTGGATTCTAAGACAAAACATAATGCACACACCTTCATTTACTTTATTTTGACCAAGTAAATTCAGGAGACACTTTTTTACCTTTGCTTTAGTCGTCTTTTGGCCGTTGTAGGAACATTAGCACCATACCCATACGAGAAGAGAACTCTTTCAGCTTCTACTTCATTTTCCACTGTAAAAAAATCAAAGAAACGTACTGTTGAAGAACATAATTACAGTGCAAGAATGTACAAACTTCTAAGCAATGCTATTTATAATTATACACACGCAGAAATATTTTTCTAGAAGCTAGATTTTCAGTTGGTGGAACCTTCTAGACTTCAGTAGAACAATTTTGTTCACAATTAGCATTAATACAGTGCCACACATTAATTTATTACAACATTGGCAGGCTTTTCTCTTTTTATTTTTCTGATTAACATAAGACTTACACAATATGAGACTAAGGGAAAAGAGCTCAGTGTCCTTGAATATTCATATTATTGGTATAGTCAACGAATACACACTAACTGTGTAAGTTTAATTCAGCAGTATCAAGTTAGATTGCTTAGGGCTATTTTAATAAAGATTTCATTTTCTGTGCATACATGAGGAAGTAGAGGAAGACAAAATCAGGGAGTGCTTTAGCTGACTGGACATAAACAAGTCCATGGGACCAGAATGGACAAATCCAAACTAGTCCATGGGACTAGAATGGACAAATCCGAGGTTGCTGTTGCTGAGGGAGCTGATGTCAATGTGAGACTGCTACTACCATTTTCAAAAGACCATGGTGATCAGAAATTTCTGAGCAAAACGAATGTCATATTCATCTTCAGAGAAGGGCAAGAAGGAGATTCTTATGTTTATGTAGAGTAAAAATACTCATAATAATCTCTGCCTCCATAGATGATTGATTTCTGAAAATATATGTCTAAGGATTTAAAACACATTGGAATTGCTTTGAACTGAAATTTCAACAGCAGCAAGATTAAAATGTGTACAGATTTTATTATTTCAGCTCATGTAATTCAGGTTTCCTCTCTCCTCTAAGATAAACTGGGCTAGGAAAAAAAAAAAAGAAGAAAAAAAGAAGTGTGTGTGTGTGAGGTAGGCAGGGGCAGAGAGAGGGGGACAGAGAGGAGGGGTAAAGGGGGACAAAGAGAAAGGGGGAATGGCAGGGGTGTGAGAGAGAGCGGGAGCACAAGTGAATACCAGTCCAAGCACCACACAACAGCTTTGATGAATCAAGTAGTTGGGAAGAGGAGAAACAAATTTAGGAAATGACGTGACAGTCCTATCTGACTCATCTTTCCTCATGCTCAAGTGCCTCAAAATCAGAAATACCTTCTCTCAACAACCTGCACAACCCTATAGCTTCTTTCCTCACTTGACTAATAATACCCTTTTAATGCTATTTTAAACAAGGTTTCTTAAAACATATTTAGAAAGAGAAAAGCCTCTAGCAGAGCACTTGTGATGTCACATATCTAGTTACACGAAAAACAATACAAAAATTCCAGTAATTATGACAGAAAAAGTTTACTGATGTGGCAGTCAAAGGCACCAAAACTTCAGATTTTCCAGGCTGTCTCAGTTATGGGGAATTCTCCAGTGCCTTAACTACCTCTGGTTCAGAAAAACATAAAAAAATACTTGAACTTGCCTTTGTCATAATCGTTCTTTTCCATTACAAATTCAGCACTGTATGTCTCAGAAAAATGTCAGTAAGATCCTGTCCTATAAATTCATATCTGTCAGTAGTGTCCGTGTAAATGTCAGATCATGAAGATAAATACAAAAAAATTTGGAAATGTTGTAGATCTGAAGCCAAAGTAATGTTCTGTATCAGTGTGTGCTTCTCTTATCTTTTTTATGTCTTTCCAGGCTCTTCACCTGACTTTGTGGTGTAAAATACAAATTTTACAAGCTAGGGGACACTTATTAATGACAGTTCTTTACACTATTTAGCAAAAAAGTGCCGTTGTGAGGATACAGATAAGTTCAACCTTTTTCTTAAAAAGATACTAACCAATGGAAGCAAGAAAAATCAAACAACTGGACTACAACAAAAATACCCCAAAGTGAAGATTTTACCCTAAAAAGGAAGAATAGATAAATGCCAAGAAAGTTTACTCTTGTTACTTATGTGGAAACCACTCAGATGCTGTAAGGAGTGCCTACAGAAATTCTTGATAGTTTCCTGAATAGGCTGTTTCATGTTATTTCAATATTAATAAAGTGAGGCATGAAGATGAGGGAATAACAGTCACAATTCAGTGATCTCTTCCACATGCTCATTCTCCAAAGGAAAAAATAAAAAACTTATATGATTATATGACAAGAGCCATCTCACATGTGAAAATACACAGCTTATTAAAAAGTTCAGAGAACTCATCCCCCCACCAGCAACCCCAAATATTGTAAAACAGCAGAGGCTTCATAACTCAAGGAGAAGAAAAAAATATTACATGGCATTGAAATATAAAAAAGTGACCACAGGATTGAAGAGTAAAATCTTATTCTTACTAAAGTCCATAGAAAATTATAATTGTCTTCCACACAATGCTTCAGCCTAAATTATATTCTCTGAAAGACAGACTGTAGTACTTCCACAACACATTAAATTTGAAAAATAATCATATTTCCTTTCTTTCAACTATTTTTCTACCTTTAGCTATTTATGACATTGAAATACCAGGACATAATTGGAGACACAGGAAGAAATATGTCTTTGTTGTCCTTCAAAATGTTTTTAAAAAAGAAATACTTTTATTTCTTCTGATTTTCCTTGGAAGTTCACCTTTGTGCTGGAATTGAATCTTAGTATTAATCCTAACTTTTAACGTCAAATACACTATAATAATAGTAAGAAAAAAAAAAGTTAGTTATTAAAGAGAAAGTATATTGAAATAATACTGAAGTATCAGTCCCTTTTTTCTCCAACAAAATGAGAAAGTAAAGTCATATTTTAACAGAACAGTCCATTTGTAAACTTTCATTTCTTTAAGTCATATTCTGTAACACAGAATATAAATTGTAAGTAAAACACATACTTAAGAAGAAGTTAAGAACAATTTAGTTCTGTAAAAAACTTACTGCCATCCCAAGATGCATAAGAAAATGTAAACCAATGTAAACAAAAAAACAGCATTCTGAACTCTATCTTCTCCTTGAAAAAATAAAGGTAAGGTCCAAAAATTCTGTTTTAATATATAAATAGTCCTCAGGCAAGTTAGTATATATACTTCAAAAAACATGTTACTGACTGAAACATGAGCATGTATATAGCAAGCATGCTTATGGTCAGACCGGAACCTTTGGATAGTCGTGCCATTCTAACAAGTACAAGCTGCAGTGTTTAAAATCAGTAAATTATGTACAGTCTAATTACTAAAGATACCCAGGCATCACTGCATCCCAGTAATACATACTTTGCTCTACGCTATTGTTTATATATAAAGCTTATGCAATGATCTTCTACCTGAAAAAAAAATAAAATTATAAATTGGGATTATTTTTTTGAGAAGTAAAGAAAGAAAAGGACAGGAAGATGTATGAATTTGTTTGAAATCTTAAAATGGCCTACTCTGTGTAAACCATTTTAAGATTTCAAACAAATTCATACATCTAAAAAGCTAAAAAAGCTTTTAGATGTATGCTAAAAAGCTAAAAAGACCTCAAGATCAGAGTTTTAGTTTCACATAGATATTACTTGCTTTGTGGATTCATTTAGGCTGAGAATCAAATCAACAGATTTCACAGAAATTTTGCTGTGTTTGAGGACAGATATTGTTATTTTTGCCAATCAGAGACAAATAATCAGGCCCGAATTTAATTCAGGGTTTACTACTTGGAACAGATTAATCTACCACAAGCAACTACTTAAAGTCTAATTATTATTAATTCAACACAAGGAAGAGCTTTTTTCCCCCCAATTAATTCAGAAATTTACATTAATCACTGTACTGCATTATGAAGCCTATAATTGTCTGTCAACAAAAAAGTTCCCTGGTACTCAAAATAAATCATAGGAGAATCCTAAAAAAACCCTCTATCTACTTATAAAGGATGATTACAATAAGTAAAACATAAACGAGGCAAAAAGAAATACTGAGATGATTTTTAAGATCCGTATGTCTAAGTTCATGTTTATTTGATACTTATTTACAAATACCTTTAGATATCCGTCATGCATATTTTCTATCAAAATAATTACTGCATCTTAATTGTCAGGCATAAGGAGGAGAATGACAGGTACTGTAATACTTTCCAAGTGCCACGAGAAACAAGCCATCTTGTCATAATGCCAGAAACACCTACAGGTAGAATATAATTTGTGACAGATAGAATATAATTAGTGACAGAACTTACTTTCTGCTGTCTGCAATATTATCTCATCAAGCTCTTTTTCAAGTTTTTCATAAGTATCTAGCCTTGCTTGAAACTCAGAATTCTGTGTTTGAAGTTCAATAATGCGTGTTTCACTAGAAGACTGCAGACTGTAAAATTCCTTAGTAAGCACCTGTGAGAATGAATAATGGAAAGACCAGGGATTCAGCATTACAGCTAGTTAAAAAAGAGGCAAAATATAATACATGTAAAATGCTTGGCAGTAGGATACTAAATATGTGGTATAACTTTTGCACAGGAAAGATTAAAATGCTTTAAAAAGCAGTTATTTTTTTCAACTATATTATCGTGCACAGATTACACTCTCAGGTCATATCACTTATGCCTATCTCCTAAGGCCTTAGTAATTCTAAGAAATTCCCTCTGAAAAAGCTACAAGAATTTTAAAGGAGAGTTAGGAAAAGCAAGGTAACAGCTGAAAAAATGAATACACAGCAGTGAAAACAGTATAAATGCATTTATTTTTGTTGCTTTAACTGGATTCAGATTTCAGTTATCAATTTAAAAAAAGAAGGTTCCTTTACAGAATAGTAAATACACAAACATCAAAATTTAAGATATACCATATTCTTATTATTTACTTATTACTGAAAGGTAATACACCATTAACATTCAAGGCTAATGTAAATACTTAATCCATTAAGCTTAAACAAAAAAGGACATGTTCAAAAAAAGAAGTTATGAAGGTCCATATCAGAACTAAAGCTTGATATAGTGTTGAAAATAGAAAACAACATTGACAACATAAATATTATAAAACTGAGTGGAATAAAAAAATCCTTGGTAAGTAAAGTAGTAATCTACACTCTTTGCAGAAAACCCCTCACTAAAACAGGTAAGGTATTAGCCAAGTAGTACTATAGCTAAGTTTAATACTAACTTCCCAAATAAAAATCCCAGACATTCAAGGTAACACTTGAATATAGATCTTGAGCTACAGAAATACATGCACAGCGTATACAGCACTAACACCAGATTCACTGTCAAAACCACTAAAGAACGCACAACACTTAGAGAAACAAGGCACTTGAATATAAAAAGATCGGTCTAGTGTCACAGAAGAATAGATGTATAGGTTAAAATATGGCAACATATAAACCATCTGTTTTCTAGTTTTAGCAAGCATAAGAAGACAAACTACTTTATGCTGAAATTCAAATAAAAACAAGAGTTGGTTCGGAAAGCAGCTGTAGCTGAGCCACAAGATACTAGTGATTACACTAAGATCAACATCCTCTGAGAAGGGCAAGAAAAAACCCTTAGTACATTGATACAATATATAAGAAAGGAAATTTAAAACTTAAGAATTCAGTCAAAAAGAACAAACATAAAAGCTTCAGCCATCAAATATTTAAATTCTGCAAGAACATTTCTAAATGAAAGAGCACTGGTTTCAAAGCGTCTCTCTAAAGAGAAAAGGAAGTGCTAAAAGTGCTAGTAGAACTGAATGCCAAATATTCAAGATGTTATTCAGATCAAATAAATATCCACAAAGAAAAAAGGAAATATAACTCAAATTTAACTATCTTCTCAAAGTTTAGGCATGTCTGTGCAATTAAAAATCTGTTTAGTAACCTCAAAGTCTCGCAAAACTGGCACTCCCAGTGCTCATGACCACAACTAACCTCATCAGCCAGGATCTGAATGTCCCAATACATACAAGAAATTACATTTTATCTAAAACTAATTCTGTTTCCACTTTATAGTTCCTTTTCATAAACACCCAAGGCAGGTTCAGTACTAGACGGGGACTAGAAGAGCAGCATCCTTCTCCAAATAGTGAAGGCTGTCATAGCTGGCACTTGGAAAAAAGGTTTTTATTCTGTCCTGTCTAGTTTGTAACCTGACATTTGTTTTAGACAGACACTGCCAATCTCATTTAAATCTCACAAATTGGACTCATTGATATGATTTTGGGACTAGCTTTGCACAGGTAGGTAATTTTTTTTTTTTTTTAAAGTAAGTTCGCTCTGCTGAATACTGGACATCTTTCCAATACTAAAATACGTGAACAGGGTGTGATACATTTTTGAAAGATAATAAATTCTAAGCTTGTGGAGATAGAAAGGTCCCAGTCATTCAACTCTATGTAAAGAGGTGCACCGGGTGCAGGTGCCGGGGCGCCGGCAGCAGCGGGGCCTGCAGGGCCTCTGTGAGGAGAGGCCGGGGCTGCCCCGTGCCGGACACAGCCGGTTCCAGCCGGCTCCAACCCGCCCACCGCAGGGCACAGCTCAGCCCCCAGCCAAGGGCTATTATGAATCCTAGTTTTTAATAAGGAATTCACCATAACTGTTCTGGTATAACTGTCTTCTTCCCTACAATTATCACATGGACTGACATGAGCAGCTTTGTGGTACAAACATATCCATACCTCCTATGAATGAGGTACTGTCTTCAACATCTCTCCATAACGGATTGTTTTGCCTTCTTCCTCCCCTCTAAGTCTTGTTTTCCATTGAACTGGTCAAACTTAATAAGCCTTGTCATTAGATTCTGCTTCAGCAGAGTTTGGTGGAGATACTACTTCAGCTGTGTATGTTCTCTGTGAGTTTTTCCCTCAATTTTTTGTGTTTTAAATTCTAATTGAAAACAACTATGTAATAATTAAAGTGTCTCTTTATATAACATACCTCCAGCTTTCTCTGGTATTTCTCACATTCCATTTGGCACTGTGAAAGATTCTTAGCTGTTTCTTGTTGCATGAGTTGAACATGTTCACTTTCAAAGGACTTTAACTTACTTTGGTGAAGAAGTTCAGCTACTTTGCTTTCTGTGCCAAGCTGCATTTGTCTATACCTAAAAGGAAAAAAAAAAAAAAAAAAGTTTTGAGGATTCCCAAACAAACAAGCATATAATACATGCTAGCCCTATTCATTACAGGCATAAATTCCAGAAAATAATACTTTTTTAAAAAGAGTTTAATAAGTATTAGCATGGTTATTGATGTAATTATTGTAACCTGTATTTGAAACATCATTAGGAAAATTCAATACTGTAATGACAACAAAACACAGTACATGGAAAACATAGTCCATGGCTTTTGTGAATATGTGGTTAATGCACAATCAAATGACAATGACCTTACAGTATACCTTATTTTTAAAAAATGTTAGATCAATGTGAATCTCTTTCTTGGTTCACAACTGTATGCACTGAAGTCTTCTCATAGGAGACATACTAAGGAGATGTCGTCTTCTGTCTTTACCACCATGTGTTACATGCGACAGGGAGAAGTGGTATTAGCTATCAGTGGTATCAATGGCACATCCCTTGGGATATCCCTTTGGGATAACATGGATATCAGCTACACTGCTTTTTCCCATACCCAAAGATATGCAGAAAAGTCAGAGTGCAATGGTGTGTTAATTTCCAGAGTCATTCAGAACCACAGGTCCTTCTTAAAAAGGAGAAATGAAGTATATTTTTGAGAATTTCACTGTAAGGTAATAATAGGTGACAGATAAATAATATTCCATTTAGAAGTGAATTTCATTCATTCTACTCATTTGTGTTGGGTTTGCATAGCAAGTTTTGGTAGCGGGGGGGCTACAGGGGTGGCTTCTGTGAGAAGCTGCTAGAAGCTTCCCCTGTGTCTGATAGAGCCAATGCCAGCCGGCTCCAAGATGGACCCACCAATGGCCAAGGCCGAGCCAATCAGTGCCTCTGGGATAACATATTTAAGAAGGGGAAAAAAAAAACAGAGAGAGAGACCTTTTGCAGCCAGAAAGAGGAGTGAGAAGATGTAAGAAACTCTGCAGACACCAAGGTCAGTGCAGAAGGAGGGG